>OY764961.1:107628537-107699765 GCA_963668005.1 Melieria crassipennis
ACGTTGCGCGGCGGTTCGTGTTTTCATGCCATGCAACATGTTGGCAACCCAAAAGAAATGCGTTGAAAGCAAATGACAGAAACGACGAAGAAAAGCCGCCAACAGCGACAGGTGATTATGTGCCCAACAAGTGGTCAACCATGGAGTGTCGACTAATGAAGACACGACTGGAAATTGCCGCAGATTTACAGATTTTTCGTTGTTTTCAATTTGTTTGGTGTTTGAGATAAGAAGCGATTTGGAGAGGAAGTTACAGATGCGGGTTTGTATGTGTATGTGTGTGTGTGTATGCGTGATGAAGGTCAGTGAGAGATGGGCTTATGAGCAGTGTTGGGACTTATTACTTTTGACAGTAACATATTACTTATTACACATTACTGACATTTGAAAGTAATATCGTTACATTACTTATTACTGGAAGTATCAAGTAATGTATCACAAAAAGTAATATATTATTTTCCGTCAACAAATCGAAATATTTGCGGAATTTCCAGAAAAAAACAATCAGCTTAAATGTTTATTTCATTTTGTATTACAATTTGAATTTCGTCACCTTTTTTGTTAAAACCGCTTGAATTTGCTTGCAAATGTTAATTATTTCTCCACTACCAAACTCAGTTGGAAATTAAAGACCCGAGCTATGTCTAGTATGAACAAGTGCAGCGTTGTATAATTGTAATAGATCTTAATCAAGTTATTAGTGCGGCTGTTTTACATGAAAATTAGAACTTTCTTGACTAAAAAGTAATATTGTAATAAGTAACTTGAAAAAAAGTTGTAATATTACTGAAGGTGATTACTTACGGGAAAAGTATCTAGTTACACTACATTTTTAAAGCGAAAGTAATATACTACGTAATTAGTTACACTACTTTAATATATTAGTCACAACACTGCTTATGAGTGGGTTTTCTTCGGGCTAAAATAGATTATTCATTGATCGAGTGGATGGATTTATGTGGTTTGTGGTTTGATTCAATAAAATTGTGTGATTTCGAAAATACTTTTGGACAAAAAGCGAAAGTGAAATTTAAATTAGGTTATCGTTCAACTGATCCAAATCAATATTTCCAAATATTTAAATATATTTTTTTAAAACTGATCCAAACAAATATTTCCGATGAACGCGTAAAGCAAATCATCTTCATAATCACCGTTGAAAACAAACCTCTTTAAAAAATAAGATATCACCTTTAATCACAAACCCAAAACATTCTTTGTGATCCCCGGGTGAAGCCCATTGTGAACCGGTTCCACAAATCCAGGAGTTATGTAGTTATGAAGTAGTTTTTGGGTTTATGTTGAGAATTCGAAAATTTTGAAGCCATCTTGAAAAACTTTATAAAATTTACTTTGAAATAAAATCTCATTCAAGATTTTAAGCCATTTTCCAAAAATTCATGATTTTTACTTTAAACAGAATTCAATTCAGGTTTTTAGAATGAAGAAAGTTTCGTTAAATTCGAGGTCCTTCTCTTCAAACTGCTTAAATTTTCCGGATTTTTGTTAATATCTCGAAATCTTAATGTTTATTTGTGAAGAGTTCGTGGGGGTTATAAAGAGTTAATTCTTGTTTCAGGTTCCTTGGAAACTTTGAGCTCATTGTCATAGAGTTAGTTAGATTTACTACAAGTTAGATCTTGTTTTAGGTTCCTAGAAATCTTTGAGTTCATAGTTGAAGAATTTTAAAGATTTATTAATACTTAGTTAAATCTTATTTCAAGTTCCTGGGAATCTTTGAGCTCATTGTCATAGAGTTCGTTAGATTTACTCCAAGTTTGATCTTATTTCAGGTTCCTGGGAATCTATAAACTCATAGTCGAAGAATTTTGAAGATTTATTAATAGTTAGTTAGATTTTGTTTCAGGAGTTCGTTATAACTACTCCAAGTTTGATCTTATTTCAGGCTCCTAGAAATCTGTTAGCTCATAGACGAAGAATTAAGAAAATTTATTTATAGTTAGTTAGATCTTATTTCAAGTTCCTGGGAATCTTTGAGCTCATTGTCCTAGAGTTCGTTAGATTTTATTTTGGATTCCTAGGAATCTTTGAGCTCATAGTCTGAGAACTGGGAAGATTTATTAAAAATAAGTAAGACCTTATTTCAAGTTCCTGGGAATCTTTGAGCTCATTGTCATAGAATTCGTAAGATTTACTCCAAGTTAGATTTTATTTTGGATTCCTAGGAATCTTTGAGCTCATAGTCTGAGAACTGGGAAGATTTATTAAAAATAAGTAAGACCTTATTTCAAGTTCCTGGGAATCTTTGAGCTCATTGTCATAGAGTTCGTTAGATTAACTCCACGCTAGATTTTATTTCAGGTTCCTGGGAATCTTTGAACTCATAGTCATAGAGTTTGTTGGATTTACTTTAAATTAGACCTTGTTTAAGATTCTTGGGAATCTTTGAGCTCATAGTCGAAGAATTTGAATGATTTTTAAATAGTTAGTTGAATTTTGTTTCAAGTTCCTGGGAATCTTTGACTCTATGCTAGTAGAGTTCGTGAGACTTACTAATAGTTAGATCTTATTTTAGGTTTCTGCGGATCATTGAGCTCTTTGTCATAGAGTGGTGAAGTTTACTTCAGTTAGATCTTTATTTCAGATTCAGAAACTACAACTATTTGAATATTTAGATTAAGGCTTTCCAGTTAAAGGTTTTGCATTCGACTTTGCTTTTCTCAGGTTGTTCGGTAACCTGGTGATATATAGTCATTGATGGATCCAGTTGAAAGTTCTTGGATCTTAAGACTTTATGCCTACGAATGACGTCTCTGAGCTTAGAATTTCTTCTTTATTTTCTTTATTTTCTTATTATTTCTTATCTTTCATCAATTAGTTCTAGTTGAAAAGATTGTGTGATTTACTACTATAAACACTTTTTTGAAAAGAATTTTAGATTTATTACGAGATAGTTGATTTTAAGTCTGTATGACCCTTTTTTTAGGAATAGAAATAAAACTAAAAATATGAAACTTTGTTATCTGTGCTCAAACAGACTTTTTTTCTATTTCTGTGGTGGTTTTTCGACATCTTTGAACCCATTTTTAGAAATGCTGTGAAGTGTACACATACTATGGGCTAGGACCTGTTTTAGGTTAAAGTTTTTTAAAGGTTAAAGAAATATGAAAATCTTGAATTTTTTTCTTAAAATATGATTTTCTTAGGTTTTTAATGCGATTTTCGTGTCTATAAGAGCATTTTTACGAAGCTTATTGGATTTATTATAAAATCAGTTCTATTTTAAGTCTAGAGTGCGCTTTGGCTAAGGAGTTTATCTCAAATTCATTGGTGAAGAAATAAGATCAGCCTGCTATCTGCTTAATTGGAAGTATTTTTTTAATTAATGTTTCGATCTCTGAAGAACAGTTTTACTTAGCGTTTGTTATCTCTAAAATGTACTGAAACAAGTTCAGAACAGTTGCTAAATATTAACTCTTTTAGATCCTCAGTTGCGTTTATAAGCTCAGATCTATTTCTAAAACTTTAGATTCTCCAAAGTATGATTTCTGTAGTTTATACCTTAAAAAGATATGAAATACTTTCGAAAATATAGAATAGAAAGTGAAAAATTGTTTTATTGGGTATCAAATGAGTGAATAGAATTTTACCAATATTTTCTTCTTCTTCTTCTGTTTAATAAAATTTTCTTAGAGTGGCAACTGTTTGTGCACTTACGGCGCACTTAACGCATCTCTTTGTTGTCTCACTTCGATTTTCTTTCATTTACTTCAACGTTGGATTTGTTGTTTTGCCGCTGTTGTGCCGTGCCTTTGTGGCCTGCGTGATTTACTGCCACTTGTCTGTATTTACTTCGCTTTCGTGCACGTTTCCCTCTACCTGAGTGCGTTGTGTATTTATGCTGTTGTTATTGTTGTTGTTGTTGGCCAGTCTCAGTTCCAATGCCGTAAAAGTGTCACTGGCATTTTTACTTTCTTTTGCTGTTTTCGTTGTCTACACTGTTGTTGTTGTTATTAATGCTGGATTATTCTGGTGAATTCGCATGCGCTTTGTTTATGCTCATTTGTAACATGTGTGCGTGCATGTGTGTGTGTGTGAGTATGTGTGTACACACCTACTTATCTGCATCGTAATGCAACATTATGGAAAATTATGCTGTCTTCTGCTGCTTGTGCAGCACTCTTTCCTTCCTTTTGCCCTCACCGCGCCGTTCGTTCGTTGGCCAATGTTCTGCAAATAAATGAGGAAATGATAAACGTAATTTCACTCTATGGGAAATTCACTTCCGTGTTGCTTGTTGCAGCGTATAGAAAAAAATTGCAAAAGATGCTTAAGTGATGAACGGTATTTCAGTTTAATTATATTCGATCTTACAACAACAGTTTGCTATTGCAAGAATCGATATTTGAAAGATTGAAGTGAGGAATAATTAAAAAAAATTTAAAGCATTTTTTGCGTTTCTATTATTTGTAAAGAAAAAATTTAAAAATGTATGGATACAGAAAATTATGACCATTTTTGAAGATTGGGTAAAAATTGAAATTGGAATTGAAACATTAAAAAAGGATTTTGAAACATTAATCAAGTTTCTGACATTCAAAGCACATAAATTGTAGGGAAGGGGAAAAGGAAAAAGTGAACAATTTTTTATTTTCCTTTTTGTTTTTTCTTTTTAAACTGAGAGCAATTAAAAAAAATTAAGTCTCGCTTACATAATTTAAACATAAAAAATTAATACTTTTTTAGATTATTTTAAGAATTTTCTTAAATTAAAGTAAAATTTAGCTCTTACTTAAATTAAAAAATTTGGAATCCTACTTTATAGATTATTTTTAGAAGTTTCTTTAAATTAACGATTTTTGAATCAAACTTTTACATTTGTTAAACATAAATTGAAAAGGAATTGAAATTAAAAGTGAACATATTTTAAACATTTTCTTCTGGAATTGAGAACATCTAAAAACAAAAAATTGAATATCGGTTAAAAAATGTAGAAAAACGAAAATTAATAAACTTTTATAGATTAATTTTAAATTTTTCTAAAAATAAAGTTAAGCATTTACTTTAAATTAACAAATTGTTAACGCTACCAAATCAAATTTCTGTCATTTGTAGAACATACATTGAAAAGAATAAGTAAACATATTTTAAACACTTTCTTCTTAAATTGAGAGCATCTTACAAAAATTAAATCTCAGTTAAAAAATTGAGAAATATAAAAATGAATTTAATTGAAATTTACGGATTATTTTTAGAATTTTTCGAAAAATAAATTTTAGCTCTTACTTTAAATAAAAAAATGAGCCTGCCTTTATAGATGATTTTTAGAATTCTTTTGAAATAAGTTTTAGCTTTCAGATTGAATTAACAAATTTTGAACGCTTCTAAATTAAATTTTTAGAAAAGGAAAAGTGCAAATGTTCTTCTTAATTTGAGAGCATCTTAAAAAAATTTAATATGCGTTAAAAAATAATAAATAAAATAAATAAAAAAAATACCGTGGACGTCCAATATAACGAATTCTATGATGTACCTCCAATTTGTTAAATCGAAAAATGCGTTAAAGCGATCAAAATTTGTTTTGTTTTAAACCATCCTAATAAGTCTCACATATTCAGTTTTTAACCTTCTGCCTGTCCCTAGGGGTCTATTTGACCCCAGGCGGAATTAAAAAAATGGTTGAGCGGTTTTGTGCACTCGTCTGTGTTATTTAGTGTTAATCGCGCTTACAACCCAATAACAAATCGAGAAAAACACTTTCCCCTTTTCTTTTGTGATTTATATAAGTATAACTTTTCGAATCGAAATCGAAGGGTGAAACACAACATAAATATTCGTTATATCGAATAGCAAATTACACTTCTGTTCGTAATATAGAACCATCAATGGAAAAAAGTTGGCCGTACGTTAAATCGAAAATTCGTTAAATGGAAAGTTCGTTATACTGGACGTCCACTGTACTTAATAAAATTTAAGGAAAAGAAAAATGAATACATTTTTAAAGATTATTTTTAGAATTTTCTTAAAACAACGTTTGACTCTTTCTTTTAACCCTTTCGACCCCAAAGTTGTCTGAGAGCAACTTCACCTACTTATTTGTCATCTTATAGCAAAATCTATGATTGATTTATGGGTTTAATTTAAGTAGGCACTAACAAGTTAATATTTTTAGAAGTGAATTCAAAGCAAATTACAAAAATTTTACTGTTATCCCCAAAATAGTTTCCAATTATTTGCAGCGATGTCAGGAAAAGTTTGGGTTCTATTTGCAGTCTACGAATTGGGCGCGTTTGATCAAAAGCGTCTTTCTTTAATAATGGGTAAAAAAATCAAAAAGTGATAATTTTGTGTTATTCCATAAATATCAAATAATTTTTCTGTAATTAAAAAATATTTATACAAAATTTATTTAACCCATTTTAAGCTAAAATTGTTCAAAAGTAAACTAGCTCTAAGAAAATTCAAGCCTTTGTTTTAACCTTTAGCTGTATTCACTCGCTGGAATGAGGAACATTTTCGCGCTCCAAGTCCTTCCTCCTTCTTTAAATTTCGCTGAATTATCGAAAAGTTCCATTGATAACATTTTAGCTTTGACTTATTTTGAATAGCTTTTGTGTCAAGGCGTTGCCTGTCTCTACATGCCAAATTCTTACTTGAACAACATTGTTTCTGCTGCTCACACAACTCGCTGGTCAAACAGGGTGTTGCAATGTTGTTTTTCTAATTATCTAAAAATGATTTGCAAATCTCCTTTCATTTGCCTATTTCTCTGTTCCAAAGTCCTTCGAAATATTCCTGAGCAATTAAAATGCCAATGGAAATAATTCAACGCAACTGTCACACAGCATCAGTGCAACTGCCAGACGTGGGTCGCATCAATCCGGTGACTAAAACTAACAAAGTGAAAAATCTGAAAAATCTCTTACGCAAATACTACAACATACATTCATATGCACATACATATGTACAATCGTAATCATAACAACAAAGAAAGCCAAAGAATGCTCAACAGATTTAAACTTACATATGTCTGCGTGGGGCGTCGGAGAAGAAGAAGAAGAAGAAGTGGGTAAGCAAACGACAAAGAACACACACAACACCAGGGCGGATTCAGAAAAATATTTCGGGGGGTTTCACAAAGTAATTCTTTAATATTTATAAAATGTCTTTTAATTTGTATGTACAATCGTGTCTGGGTATAGTGAACACCATATATAGTGAACACCCAAATTTGAAATTTAGCCTCTAAATATTGAACAAAATTTTGAAAGCAATTTCAAGCAAAAAACAAAAAGTGTATTTTGAGCAAATAAAACGAGTTTTTGAACAAAAATGTTAACCTTGATATAGTGAACAACCTCAATACTGTGAACAGGGCTTTGCAACAATTAGTTCACTATATCCAGACACGACTGTAGTTTTAAAGTCGATCTTAATATTTCGGGGGGTGTCAACCCTCAAAATCCCCCTGAATCCGCCACTGCACAACACATTAGCCATCGGAGGGCTGAGTAGAGTTCAGTCTGACAGAGTGGCAGGAAAAACGAATGCGAGCGAAATGCTTCACTTCACATTATGCCACAACTACTTAACCCGCAAAACATTTCAACAACTGCAAATACCCTCGCAAGCATTTCGATTTGGTGTGCGGAAAAGTTGCTGTAACGCGATTTGTTGGTGCAGTCAATGCGGAAAAAACGGCACCAACTAATACTTACATACCTGAGATGAGTAAATGGCTGAAAAAATAAACACAAACTCACATACGCTTACGAAATCATAACAACAACAACAACAAGCAGCTTTCTGCAAGTTTCAGACGAAGGCAAAGCAAGAAAATCACAAAGAGCAGCCGGAAACCGGAGAGGCTGGGTGAACTAAAGCCTTTTGAAAAGGGGTTAACTGTTGGCAACAACAATGCCAGCACACACACACATACACTAAAACACACACACGCTCACATAGATATGGCGTGGCGCATGACGAGCACAACAAACGATAGCAACGCAAATCAATGTCAGCTGTTCAAGTGGAAAATACAAGCAGCAGGTGAATTAATATACACACACACATACAGATGCAAACGCACACCAACGCATTTGCCATAACACATAACAAACAACACATATTGGCTATTGGAAGTGCGGCTACATTTGTTCGTAAATATGTAAATGGTTATGTGTGTATGTACACATGTAGCCATATTTCGACAAGGCTGAATGTGTACGAGTGAATGTATGAGTGAGTGTGTGTGTCTTTAATACCATAGAAATTGGCATTTGGGGATTTTTAAAGCTGCTTAAGGGGTAACACCCCTTTAGCTGTCGAAAAAAATGCCTAAAATTTGGCGATTTATTTTTCGACTTTAGACTTTTCATTTCAAAATATTTTTAAAATTTAAGTATAGAAAAAATTGTTTTCATTATTGGTTTTATTTAAAATGGGTGCTTTGAAATCGCCTTTTTTTAATCCAAAAAGGGGATTTTTGTAAATTATAAGACCTGAAAAGAAACAAAAACATTTTATTATCTACGAGGGTAGTATTATAAGTCAGTGACTTTTTAAATAAAATAAATTTTTTTCAACAAAAAAAAACCTTTTTATTTCTCAACATAGTCTCTCGTATGTTCTATTGTCTATGTTTTTAAGTAATTTTTGGAAAAATGCTGCACTTTTGAAAAAAGAGTCTAAATTTTTGGCCAAAACATTTTCAGTAAATTTTTTATAACAAGAACAGCTTCAATCAAATAAAAAAAATGTAAAAATAAGCGCTTAATCGATCCATGCAATGGTGTTGGAGAAGTCTGTCCATCCAGTTTGCAAAAAGTGATTTTTAGAAAAATCATGGTGAGAAAAAATCATTTGAGAAAATAATGGTTTGCTTTCTACTGTAAAAAAAAATCAAAAATCGAACCTCTTAGAAATCGTTCTCGACTATATCAACAACTGGATATTGTTTTCATGACTCCAAATTATCTTTCAAACCAAAAAAAACAAAAAATTTCTAATATTTTTCCAAAATCCTTGAGTGATGTTACCCCTTAAAGTAAGTTACTACAAAAGCACAGACTCAGGTGTGTGCCTGCGCATGTCTGTGTATGTGTGTTTGCGTAATACATTGATAACCTTTTTCAAGTATTTGCTGTAAATCTTTTATGGCACACTTTTGCCCAAAAAAAATACAAATAAATCAAGATTGCATCTTAGACTTGTAGTTAGTTGTTTCAAGAGCTTAACCGCCGGATAAAACCATGTAAACGCTGCTACGCCATTTGCACCGAATGCGAAATGCGTTGTCAAAGTTTCGAATAATTGGTTTAGAAGTTACAATAAATTAATTGCAATTTTGTAACTTGACGCCAGCGTTGACTGTTTGTTTAAAAGATTTCAATGCAAAATAAGAGGAAAGCTGAGTTGCAAACATAGAAGGCAGACAGAGAAACATTTTTGGGTCGTTATGCAGAGTTAGACAGGTTACTTAGTAGATGAGATATATGAAATATCTGATGATATGATTATGAGGCATGAGGCTTGTATTGTGAGGCATGTCAGTCATAGTAAGTGGAACTAAATGAATTGCAGACAATTTTCCTAAAATTCTAATTTTTGCAAACCATTCTTTCACGTGGATCTGTTTCGGGTTATGGGTGGATGTTTCAGACACTTTGAGCTTATTTTCTAAAATTTAACAAAATTTAGTACCACATGCGACCTATTTGAAGTCACCAGAAGGAATGTGAGACATGCGCTTCTACTCGCAGACTGGCACATTCCAACGATACGAATTACGCCTGCATTGGTCAGCCGACTAAATTTTTTTCTTAGTACGCCAGATTGCCTCAAAAGATCTCACAGCAAAAAGTGATACTGAATGCGAATGACTTCTGTGAGTTGCAGGAACGTGAAAGAGCAAAAATGCTTCAGTATCTGCCCTTGCTCTCTAAAAGCAGAAAGCGTGATTCTGGTGAGCCCACTTTTCCATATTTCTGAACTCTAAATGATTTGCTAAGAACTGGAAGTTAGCCCAGCAAAAACACAAATTCTTGTTAGTTCCACAAAGAGCAAAAAAAAGATAATTTTTTCATTATTTTTTTATTTTAATTAGACTATTTTTTAGTTGACCTTTTTAGTTTTAGTTAGTTATTGAAAACAAACAACATTTTAATAATTATTTCAAATCACTTAAAAGGTAATTTCCACTTAAATATTTCACCGTTTCGAGCAATTGTGACTTCTTTGAATACTTCGAGCAGTTATTTCCATAGTCTATGTGAAAAATTATTCCTCTTTGTGCATTGCCCGCAAAAGTTTCCCACTTCATGCGTTCACAATAAATTTGAAATCGATTTTAAACTGTCGCTCAACTCCACAAACAACGACACGCGTTCACTTTTACTTTGCAAAAATGCCACAAATACCTCACAGAGGACAGTTCAACCCAGTCGCGGCCAGCAATTAAATGAAAATATGCCTTGCCATTTGCATTTCTGTAGACTCGAAACAGAGCGAAATATTCGCTTCATTTTCAATTTTCACAACAACAAATGAAAAGAGCAAATAAAACTTGACATTAGCAACAAAAATGAACAAAGAGCATAACGCTTACAACTTCAGCAATGCGCCCAAGTCAGCAACGCTGCAAAACAATTTCAATTTTAACGATTGCAGTTTTTCCATTTTTCCCATTTTTTTTTTATTTTGTTTTTGGTTGTTCAATTTTTGCCAAAAATGAACAGAAGCCAATTGCACGCATGCAGGTTGGTGATGAGTTCGTATGGGCCAGCAAACAGGTGTCGAGTGGTTCATGCAAGGCATCAGGCAAAGCAGTCGAGTCAGTAATGTTGAACAAGTAAAATGGTTAGTTAGGCTCAGGAAAAAACGAGCAAGTGAGCTATTTGCCAGCAGCTAGTTGTGATTTGGATTTGTATTAACTATACAATTTTCTCCATATTCGATTATCATACGCGATTTTTAAGTAATCTAATATGCCCTCAAGTCGCTATTCGATAAAGAGTAAAACACATAGCATACATTTAGGCATTTTATTCACACTGATTCGACTAAAATCCCTTTGCATTCAGAATCGATTTAACTGGCATTTTTATGGCGCTGCTTCCTTCTATCGCAACGATTTGACGACGTACTGAAAAATGGCGGCAATCTGCATTTATTTATGTCCGTTATTATCTGTGCGCATTTACTCTGTATTAACGGCAATTTTATGTCATGATTTATTTCTTGCCTTATAACAAATGTGCTTTGGTTATTGCAATAAAGGCGCAAAACATTCTCGTATGCAGCGAGAGAAGTAACACAGACAGCAACAACAGCTGTTCAATAATTTTTATATCCCCATTTTAAACAAAAATATGTACATGTGTGTATAAATATTTCAAAAAATATATGTGTGTTCATAACTCTTTGTTTGTGTACAACACAAAATGTTAGAAAAGATGTTGAAGAAGTTATGGGTGCTTGGGATTTTGGTAGTCCATTCGAAATGTGATTACACAGTGTAGGTTTTTTGATTTTTACTGTGAAAACTGACGAATGAAGAACTCAATAATAAAATCATGTGTGCCCCACTGGAAAAATCTTTAGTCACTCAGATAAAACTAAGAAAATTACGCTTAGAAAACCATCCAGCATCCCAAGAATTTCGTTCGACTGAAACCCCCAAGAGAGCAGAAGTCGCGAACGACAGAAAAACACCTCGAGAAGGTCGATTAAATGCAAAGTAGCCGCGGTTGACGTTACGTGGGACAGCACAAAAAAAACAATTCCAAATTGAATTAAATGGAAAAGTCTTGCAGTTGCTTTGTGCTCCCAAGCGGCGTGAATCAGAAGAAACAAGTGTTTGGTCTGTCAAAATCATCCTAAAGGTATGCAATGAAATTTTAATGTAACTAGTGCTGGCAAATATGCCAAATTTGGCATAGAGTTGATAACGAATTGAACAAATATTTTTTTTGTATTTTTATTTTTAAGTTTAAATTTTAAATCAACAAAAATAATTAGTAAACAAATTGTCAAAATTTAATTAAAAAAAATTTTATTGGAAAAATTAACTAAGATAAAATGATAAGCACCATTATTTGTACCTTTTAGTGTCCGACCGAATATTCGGTTTCGGTTTCGGTTTCGGCCCAAATAAGTGGTTTCGGTTTCGGTTTCAGTTTCGGCCAAAAAATGGCCGAATAGCCGAAACCGAAACTTTCTAGAATATTTTTTACATTTTATTGTGTAGCAGATATATAGCAAAAGGAGGAGTAATTTAAATGCCAGCAATGTTAATAAAGTTCTTTTTTAGCATATAATATTAAATTATTTAATTTTGAATATTATCGAGTAAGGTACGAATGGGTGATTTCTTCTTCTTTACGTTTTTTAAAAATGAATAAATTGTTTTTATTAATAAGTATTTATTTATTTATGCTATGTTTGTTCGTTTGTTCTTTATTTACTTAATGTAAAATTCGTTTGTTGAAAAAAGTGCTTGATATGGTGATTTTTATTTCAACTAGAAAGTTTCGGTTTCAGTTTCGGTTTCGGCCGAATATTAAAAAAAAAACCGAATATTTGGTTTCGGTTTCGGCCCAAAAAAGTGGTTTCGGTCGGACACTAGTACCTTTGATACAAATGTAAAAGGAAAAAATATCAAAATAATAATATAGAAAACTAATACATACATAAAAATAATTAAAAAATTACAAAAATAATATAATATAAAAAATTATATAAATAAAAATTGCGCAAATTAAAAAAAAATATAAAAAGATAATAAAAATTATTTTATAAAAATAAAAAAACATCAAAAATAAAATAAAAAAACATTGTCCAAATTGCAAATCTTATTATCTCTTATTTATTATTTATTTTTTTCAATTTTTGTTTGTAATGCCAGGGAAGCATCTAGAAACGAGGATACAAAGAACAAATATTAAAATAATAATAAAGACAAACAATATCTAACAAAAATTATAAAAATAAAATGATATAATAATAATAATTGACTGGCACGACAGCCCGCTTACGCGAGACTAAGGCCTAGCTTCCCGCAACTACCCGTGTTGTGCGTGTGAATTTGTACGCGGATTGAAGGGACCTACAGTTTAATGCCGGTTCCGAACGGCAGGTTGGGAGCTTTTTCATAAGCAATTTTTACTCTCAGAGGTTTGCCATTTCCAGCTAAGAGGACAGCCACCGAAAGAGAAAACGAGTTTTCCCGTTATTTTTTTAGATGTTATTACAGGCAGTATTTGAACCTGGGTCGCTGCCTTCGACTCGCGGTCCAACGCACTAACCAACTGAGCCACGGCGGCTGCCGTGATGATATAGAAATTTAAAATAAATGAAAATTGTCCAAATCCCATAAAAACATTTTTAAAAAATATTTCCAAAAAAAAAATAATAATGAAAAATTTTCCAAATTCAAAACAAAAAATTGTTATTTTTATTTATTATTTACTTATTGTTTTTATTTACTATTTTATTTACTATTTATTTGTTATTTTTATTATTATTTTAAGTTTTTATTTGTAATGTGTAGGAAGCATCTAGAAACGGGGACAAACAAAAATTAAAACAATAAAATAAAAATAAAAAAAAATAATATATAAAAATAATTAAATAATTTTATCTTATATGCCGGTATAATCTGTTAAATAAATAAATAAATAAAAATAAATAAATAAAGCTATAAAAATTAGTTAATATAAAACAATAAAATAAATAAAAATTGCCCAAATTCCATAAAAATAAATAAAAAAATAAGAGAGCCATTTCTATAAGGAACTCAACTGCGCTTCTAAAACATAAAACAAAAAATATAAAACTTTCTAAATAATCTTAACATTTTCAGCAGTGTGTAAGACGCCAGTGTGTGTGTGCGTTTTTTAATTTTCTTTTCACACGAAATATCAACCAAACTCAGTCAAATTTTATTATAACATATCATGCAATATTTGATTCAGTGTCTGTGTATTGCGTTAGAAAAATAAGATATTTCGCCAGTGCCAGTGTGAGTTGCATGCTTCTTCACACTGTCCTTGTATGCTTTTTAACATCCGTTTTACTGTCACAACGTGTGCTCTGACTTCAGCAACCCACTCGCACCACATGCAGCAGTTCAATGGAGCAAAGACAACAGGCAGATTGCCTTTAATGCATTCAACATGTCGTCGTTGTATCGATCTTATTTTATTATTATTTTTTAGAAATATATTTATTTACTGCTGCCGTTGCTGCTTTCATTCTATGCCATCATTATTTACACCATGCACTCGCTCTGCAGCTGTTTATTGATTTTTGTATTATTTTAAATGGAGACATCACTCGATATTGGCCGCGCTTTATAAAAGCCACGTCAGACAATGTACAATAAAAATGAATTATTTTGCACAAACAGCATAAAACAGAGGCGCACAAATTAGATTGTCAAATTCGTGAGCGTTGTGCTATAATTGGTACAATGCTGCCCAAAAGTAGGCAACACAAAGTAGGCATTTAAATTGTGAGTGGAATTTATGGCAACACAAAGTCATTTGTTTTAATCTATTTAGGCCTCGCTGCGTCCACCTGGAGCCCCTCTCAAGTTGTTGCTTGTAGTCAATCAGCAAATTGTGTAATCGAACATGTTGCTGCCCAGTGTTTTGTTTTTGTTTATATACCACAAATGTGGGGTTTTCGCTTACGGCGAAATTTTGGTTTTCCGCTCAGTGCTTGACTTGCAGTTATATTAGACAAAAGTTTAACTCATTTATGTTTATTAGCTGCACAAGCTGTGGTGTGCTGATATGTGTACATACATGTCTGTATGTATGTAAATATGAAGTATAATTAATATGCCAAAGTTATCGCAAGAATACTGAACAACCTGAGGCGCTGGCAGGCCGCATCAGGGGCATGGTTAGAGAAATTAAGGTATAAGTTGCAATTTGTATTGATTTGTAATATGGAGGCGCGAGTGATGATTAATCATTCGCACACAAGGGTGAACTTTGAATTGCCTTCAGAATGATGAACAGAGAAGTACACAGAGACACTTCAAGCTTCAAACTTCAGATTGAGTGATTCATAGGCTTAGAAGACTATGAATCACTATTTAAAACTGAACTAAACTTAATCTAAAAATCCAAAGAGCCTGAAAATCTGACATTCTATTTGTATTCATTACGCCAATCTCACTCATAAACGTAACTTTGGAATCGAATTTCCTATAAGTCAGCAACGGGTCACACAGCACCCAATTTCAAACAGCAATCATCAACAACAACAACAACGATAAGAGCTCAGGCCTTATCATTTTAATCATAATATATGAGCACAAAACAAGTGTATGTATGTATGTGTGTGTGCTATTCGAACTTGCGCGCCCCAGGCGCAACAACTCATCACACGCTGCCGCACAGATTATGACGCTCTCGCAGGAAGCATGTCAGCATTAAATTAATGAACTTTTGTGCTGATATTCAATGGGGATAACGCGAACGTACGCCAGCACACACACACACACACACACACACACACACTTGGCAACTGCATACACGCTGCATACGCAAATAGGAAGCGACAAACCGCCATCAGCGAACCAACCCACCGGTCAATGCTAAGAATTGCAGTGGCTGTAATATGGCGGCGGCAAGCGACAGCTGCGGGAAATTGCCTACAACGGCCGTCGGCCATAAAGTCGGCACACCTTTAACGCAGCCGCAGTCCCGGGCCCATGTTAAGTTGTTGCTATTGTTGTTATTAACTATGGTCGTTGCTGTGTTCGTGGCGGCGGCTATTGTTGTTGTTGTTGCTGTAACTAACTTAACACACTCAGGCATAATCAGGAAGTGCCAACCGACAGGAAGCCACACACACACACACACACTCACACTCGCGCGCGCGCACACTGTGGCCACAACAAGCATGCAAATCCACTTAGGTTGCCGCGCTACAGACAACACACACAAACACATGAACATACAAACATAAACATAAACACACACACACACACTAGCCACGCACCAGAAATTAAAACAACGTCCATAATGGCAGCGCGTCGCCTTCCAAACTAGCCAACAAAACAACCAACCAACCAACCAACAATAAATAAGCCCAACAAGCAATCGCATAACCACAACAACAACAACAATAAGTATGAGCAAGCAACATGTGACCGGAATATTTATAAACGTTAATTATTTCATTTTCGGCATTTGGCAGCCGGCAACTTTGGCACAGCTGCTGTCTGCTCAAACTGGATGCTTGGGTGTTTGTGTGTGTGTGTGTGTGTGTGTGAATATATGATGAAACCGAAAACATTTTGCATTCTCCCGGAATACAAATCGTTCGGTAATTGCTCAAGTGAAGCTAATAAAATCAACATTCCGAGGCACACTTCAAGTTCAGCAGGAAGGAAGTGTTACTTAGTGTGGCGCGCACACAAGGAATCGTCTTAAAGGATGCTAAATGTAATCAGCAGTTTTGTGTTGAACTGATTAAACTGGTTTAGCTTTGTGATAAAAAGCTGCATTCTTGGAAATATGAAAGTCAATTTTAATAGGAAACCAACTCAATGTCGTTTCCACTTAAGTAGCTACAATAAATTGAAATTTAATTGAAATCATATGTGGACTTTGCGCTCTGGTTTGTTTGTATGAATTTCATATTTTTTATTGATAACACCGTGCGACCAAAATTATAGAAATATAATAAGAACATCATAGAAAAATATAAAAAAAAAATAGAGAATAATAACAAATAACACCGTGCGACAGCATTTTTCACACCGGAAAAAATCCATATGGGCGTAAACCAGAGACCAAACATAGTAATACTGCGTACTCAGTTTTTTATTTCTACATCCTTTGTCCTTTTAAAAGTACTTCAAAATTTTGAAGGGGATAAAAAATAAAAAAAAATATAAAAAATATTTTACCTTGTTAGAATATGGCGATATGTATATCAAATGAAAGAGGAAAGGCTCAAGAATTGAAATACAATTTTTTTTTATCTATTTGTAAAAAAGTTCATATCCTTTTTTGCAAATAGAAAGGTCCTTTGAAAATTTTAATCCTGAATATGACTATACAAATCGGAAAGGTTCAAGAATTTAAATAAAATTTATTTTTTATCTATTTGTATAAAAAAGGATATGAAAAACGTCCTTTGAAAATTGTAATCCTTTATATCCTTGAACATTTATATAGAATTTTCTTGAAAAGTAAGTAAGTAAGTATGTTAAAAAAATTCATTATTCTCGCTTCATTGATTTCATGGCTACTAAAATTGGTAAAAATTGGGTAAATGAATAAATTCGAATTTTTGTTCTTCATTAGAATCGCAGCTTCCGCCTTTTTTAATAACTTTCGAACCAATAAAGTTAGAGTAATGAAATTTTAACTCTTAAAGCTTTTTGACTTAGTCACCTGTTGACCTGCACAGAATTAAAAAAAACAAATTTGTTTCATTCATACAACTAACATGACAGCATAAGCAACACTGAGCGCAAGTTTTGTAGAAGCATTTATTCATCTTTTGTGTGCCACTATTTTATTTTTCTCTCATACGACCAGAACATCTCAAACGTTGAATCTTTAGAACTGCTTGAGCTCTTCTTAACGGGCAATTATTTCACTCTTGGCAAAGTTAACCATTGGCGGTTGAGGCAACATTCATCATTTTCGCCACCAATTGCCGCCCATAATCTCCAAATCGCTTAGATTTAGTCAACTTTAGCCACTGGGCCAAGATTCGAGCCGAGTTGACGCTGTGTTCCAGATTTGGTACCACACCAAACCACACGTCACGGATGCCACTTGCAGCACTTGCAAATTCCTACACCGCACAGACTTTCATTGGCGCTTCCTGCCGCGCCAATTTTTGCCATAACTTTCAACTGCACACTTTCGTCATAACTCAATGCTTTCGTGCGGTTTATGTTGCACTGATTTTTCCCAAAAACTACCAGCACTCACCATTGCACTTTAGTGCGCCTGCAACGCCTACAACCACACACACACATACACAGCTGCAGTAACCATTAGTGCCGGCTTGGCTTAGCTTAGCTTGGCTTGGCTCGTACTCGCATTCGGTGGTACGACAACCAATTAAAGTTTGTCACACTCTAGTTGGCATCATTGTCTTCCATGGGCCAACAACACCGGCAACGACACTGACGCCACCAACACACCAGCAGACCGTCGCAGCGCAGCACTCAACACTGCCAGGCAAATAGAGAGACGAACAGACAGACGCGCCGGCTCTGACGGACTGACTGAATGGCTGATTACGCTGCTGTCTGCCTGCCTGTCTGTCTGTCTGCTTGACTGTGCTCGCTCGGTGCCTGTTTCTGTGTCTGTGTGAAAGTTGACGCTTTCAAGTTTTTGACATTTCGTTGGTGTTTGCTGCTTCTTTTCTGATTTGCTGATATCCTTAATTTAAATTTGCATAGTGAGGTTATGTTAGAATTGCTAATACTTTCTGCCATTCGCCTGTATGCTCGTTTCTGTGTGCATGTGTGTGTGTGTGTGTGTATGTGTGTTCGTTTGAGTTTTGTAAGCTTAAAGCAACACTGGCATTTTCTTGACTAAATATTATTGCGAGCTTTGCTGTTTATTAAACACAACTTGCAATAATATTTGCAAGCAAAATTTCTGCAAAACAAACACACACACACACTTGCTGAGCCCAGACGCCGTTGTAGCCCAACGCAACGCCATTTTGCGTGCATAAAGGCAACAAATGGCCGTCATTAATCAAAAATCTCTGTCAAACTTTGAACTTTCTATTTAATAATTTTGCATATTTTATCAAACAAGACAATACGAACAACAACAACAATCATAAAAACAACAGCTGCCCGTGTGCGCAGTGAAAATTGAAAATTGTGAATACTAACGAGGCAAGGCAGCGAGGCAAACGTCCGAATCGCTGCCGTGTCCGCCGCATGTCGGTCGAGTCATAAACTGAATTTAATACGCGCGCTCAAGTTTGCCCAAATTCGCCTAACGTAACTTTGATTCTCGCACGAGAAGGCGCAACCCAAAATAAAAAATGAACAACAACAAAAACAAAAAAAAATCTCAAATCTGTACAACAACAACAACAAATGCACTATAAAAACACATTCGGGTGTCGGCTGCAAAGACATGAAAAAAAATGTTGAAAAACACATAAAATCAACAACAATTTAAAGCCATCTGCTGACATGCGAACTTTTGTTGGGCACAAGTTAGAAATTAAATTAAATGAAAATCTAATTATGCTGATAAAAAATTTAAAGTAAAAACATTCAACGCTAAACTGGTGTCGAGTTGGTGGAAACCAATGAACGCATTGCTGTAAGTTTGTGTGTTGTTGTTGTTGATTAATCATTTAAAACATCTGGTAAACTGTTGGGAAAAGTATTAAATGTTTAGCTGACTGAAAGTGCATTTAATTTTTCATAAAACGATGAAGAATACAAATTTAATGAAAATGTGTTGGACTAGAAATTACGAAAACATTAAACAAAAATTTAGATTTGTTGATGAAATAATTATAAATAAAAAAGGAAAAATATAATAATATAATAATGAAAAATAAAAATATGTACTAAATTAATAAATATTTAATAAATTAATAAATAATAATATTTATAATAATCAAATAATGTCAAGAAGCAAAATTGAGATTTGTTGTTGAAACAATAATAAATAATAATGAAATAATATAATAAATAATAATAAAAAATAATATTTATTAAATTAATAAATATTAAATAAATTAATAAATAATAATATTTATAATAATCAAATCATTTCAAGAAGCTAGCCATATCTTTAAAATTTCAAAATAAAAAAATCCTGAAAGAAAATAATCAGAAAGAAAAACTAAAAAGTCAGTTTTAGTTTACTTGACGCTGAGTTTTGCGAGAATATAGAGCTGTCAGGGTTTTATAAAAATATAATAAAATTTAGATTCGTTGTTGAAGAAAATTATGTCAAAAAGCAATTCGCTCAATCGAGGACGTAGCATCTCCTTAGATAAAACGAGGGCAGGAATTAGGACTTGAAAATTGAAAAAAGTTCAACATGTTTCTATCGATAATTTAAAACTAGAAGAATATACAAGGTGCAACCCAAAGTAAACAGGACTTTTATAAAATAAAGAAAACGGATGATTATTTTTGTATAATTCTTTTTATTTATTCAAAATACTCTCCTTCTGCTTCGATACAACGTTTTGCACGGTCCAAAAGCATTTGGAATGAGTGTTTTAGGTCATCGGCCGGCATCGCCTTCAGAATGTTGGTACAAGCCTTTTGGATGTCCTCAACGTCCTTATAACGGTTTCCTTTCATCGGCAAATGCAACTGACCGAATAAGTAGAAGTCACAGGGAGCCATATCAGGCGAATACGGTGAATGATTGATGGTAAAAATGCGATTTTTGGTCAAATAATCGGTCGTAACTAGGGCTCTGTGAGCCGGTGCATTATCATGCAATAAACGCCAACTTCCTTCCTCGCGATATTCTGGCCGAATACGACGAATGCGATGCACCAAACGCTTCAAAACTTCAACATAAAACAAAGCGTTAATTGTTTTTCCCGGTGGAACAAACTCTCGATGATTATTCCCTTTGAATCGTAGAAACAAATGAGATGAGTTTTGATTTTTGACTTCTCACGGCGGGTTTTTTTCGGATTTGGCTCATCTGGGTGCTTCCATTCGGCACTTTGACGCTTTGTTTCGGGATCATATTGAAAGCACCACGTTTCGTCACCGGTTACGATGTTGAACAAGAAATTTGGATCACGTCTGGCTTCCCGAACGATGTCTTTTGCGTGCTCAATTCTCTGCGCTTTTTGGTCGTCGGTTAAAGTGTGCGGAATGAAGCGAGAACACACTTTACGGAGACCCAAATGTTCGGTTAAAATGCGATCAATTTATGTTTTGGTGATGTTCAATTCCATTTCCATCAATTCCAATGATGATTTTGGCTGCATTTTGATAAAATCACGCACAGTTTTGATGGCATCGTCAGTAATCACAAATTTCGACTGGCCGACGTGTTCGTCGTCATTCAAGTCTTCACGACCATTCTTGAATCGATTCAACCACTCATTAACACGGCCACGGGATAAACAATCATCACCATAAACTTGCTTTAACAATTTAAACGTTTCGGTAAAAGTTTTACCAAGTTTAAAACAGAACTTAATATTAGCTCTTTGTTCGATCGACATTCTCGTACCAAAGTTAAAAACATACTGTCACATTGAGCGGGATATTTCGGCGTCTACTAGACCAAATGTCATGAAATTTAGACAGTATGTGAATGAAAGATGTACCTTTCCAACGCATGTCCTCACACATAGATGGCGCCACCAGAAACGTCCCTATTGCAAAAGTCCTGTTTACTTTGGGACGCACCTTGTATAAAGCAAAACTACATTGTCAATTTTTCTCACACCTAGAGCGTCCTCTACCGGAGACACGGTCTCCCTCTTTACCATCGACCTCTTACTACTGCATCGGACACTGATTTTCTTTTGAGTGTCGAAATTGTTTTACAAGACTTTGAAAGGATGAAGGATACATAGGTTGTTACAATAAAAGTGCACGCTATGATTGGCATTCGTTACTGGAATATTATAACAAAGTTTTTGTCACCTCAACTAGACAGTATTCTGTTTCCAACTGGATGTCTGTCTTAAGGTTTTGCGATCCCTCTGGTCTGTGAGAAAAAAAACCACAAACAAGGATGAGATCTAACATGTCATCGATGAGAAAGAACCAAATTTTTACTGAAACATCATTAAAAATTTCATGAAAAGAACAAAAGCCTGCGATCAAAGGATCGTAGATCATTTGTTGGATATTTTAATTGATTGGTTAGGTGGTCCGTTTGTTAGTTGGATGGTGGTTTTCTTGGTTGGTTGGTTGGTTGAGTGGTTGCTACCACAGCTAGATCGCACAATTAGCACATAAAGTGCCGTTTTGATGATGAGAGGGTCGTGGATTATTTGTTGGATATTTTGGTTGATTAGTTGGTTGGTCATTTAGCTGGATGGGTGGTTGTTTTGTTGGGTAGTAGGACGGTTGATTGGTTGATTGTATAGTTGGTTGGTTGGACGGTTAGTTCATTTGTTGTTTTGTTGGTTGTTTGGATGGTTGGTCGTGTGATTGGTTCGTTGCTTGGTTAATTGTTTTGTTGGTTGGTTGCTTGGCTGAATGGTCGCTACCGCAGCTAGATAGTACAAAGTGCCCTTTTGGTACCACATTTTCATTAGTGTTGATTTTGACTGGTTTTTAAAATCGACATTGTGAGATTCAAGAAATGTGGAAGCTTGCTGAACTCCATAGTTGAAATCTACTTATCTAGTTTTGAGGTCTACTGGCAAGAGAGACCCGAGCAAGCGTAGCCTGTTCCTTACTAAAGAAAGAAAGAAAGAAAGACAGAAAGTTGGCTGAGTGTTTCTTTCTGGTTCTCCAACCTACAATTGTTGAAGACTATTTATTTTCTGAATATTTTCTTTCCCCTCACCTCCCTTTCCCAATTCGCACACATTTCAGTGCTGTAACATATGTTGGAAAGACAGTGTTGCATACAAATTTAAAAAACGGGTAAAATATGTCGTATCACAATGGGCCTCATAACAGGCCTCCGAGTGTGGAGTCCTAATCAAAACAATGCCATTAAAATATCACCACTCGCTTAATAAAAATGCAATAAAAGAACTAAATACTGAATTTTTTTGGCACAACCTATAAAAAAATTTACTGAAATCATTAGGTCATTAAAAGTCATTAAAAAAAAGTAAAAAAAAAGTAACAATGAAACTAATATAATTTTTTTTCTTATAGAACATTTCATAAAGCATTCTTAAATTCTACCAAAAAAATTCTTGTTTGCCAAATATTTTGCAAGGCAAGTTCCCAGTACGCGTTATTTCTAGAAGAGTTATTGTGAAATGGCCACCACGATTGTGCAATTTAAAGCCCTTAGACTCATTTTGGAAACAAACCATCTACAACTGATAAACCAAAGAATATCATTATTCAAGCAATTCTTGAGATCCAGTCCAACTTATCCAACAAAGTTGTAGACAATTGTACCTCTCGAATCGAGTACTGCAAACGAAGCCGCAGGGGACTTTTAAATTATGTTATTTTCAATTTTTATTTTTTAATGGTTTTGAATGTCCTTAAATTAGCAACTAAGACAGGTGTCATGTTTCATGTACAATTCTGGTTATTCAATTATTTAAATAAATTTTTTTCATTTTTAAATTTTTTATTTTTAAATTTTAAATTTTTTAATTTTTAATTTTTTTTAATTTTTTTTATTTTGTATTTATTATTTATTTATTTTAGTTCAGATGTTCTTAATAAAAAACCCCTTTCATGTAAATAGTTAAACTTTAGACAATTGAAGCCATAGAAACGCTTCTTTTGCAAATTAAATTCAATTAAAATTCTTTATTAAAAAACGACAATTTTCAATTTGAAATTCTTTATTTGAACGTTTATGAAAATTCTTTCTCAAAACTTTAATAATGGCAAAGTTGTTCACTTTATAATACTTTACTGCAACACCTTTCCTTTTTGTTTTTTGCTATTTTAGTACAACAAAAAGAAAAAAGTAAACTGCGCAAAATTGCGCACCTGAGTGAAACTTGTCGCACGCGAAACCGGTAAATACCAACATTACAGCGAAGACAAGAGACATCTTGGTGAACGCGATTGCCATTACCTGTGCCACTGCCATTGCCGGCAAGTGTCACCCAATTTCCGACCGTGGCAAAAATACATTATGCACAAAAACGGCAATGTCAGTGACAATAATAACAAAAACAACAACAACAATTGCAACAAAATTTTGCACACATTGTATGTGCAGCGATGAACTTTAACTTATGAGGAACATGCCCCCAATCTATCCTCACACACACACACACACACACACACATATATTTTTAGACTTGCAAAGCGACATTTAGAGGAGCAACGACAAGTGGGAAGAGAATTTACTGCATGAAGTGTCTTTTGATGTAGCAAAGTTGCAACAATATGCCCCACAAATGCACACACACACTCACTCATACATAAACAAGCACACACTTACACATACAAATAAATATATTTATTGCGCACCCGCAAACGTGCAGCTGTAAGCACACTAATGCAAGTGTGCCCCTGTGTCGGTTCCATGCTTCGAGCGTTCGTCCGTCTGTCTGTTCGTCCACATGTGCGCTTGTCTGCATGGCTGTTCATCCTCCCCGTCCGTCCATCCGTGCGCCGTCAGGCTTCACCTCAATATGGCGCAGCAGCAGCTTCTTTCCACTGTTGTTGTTCTTATTGTTATAACTGTGCCCAACGTGATCGTCGTGGCTGCTTTTCGTGTTGCGGCAACTCATGAAAGTTAAGCGTGCGCATAACTTTTGTCATTTTTCGCGAATTCATTGGTTCATTACACTAATGCCATGATTTTTAAATTGGGCCCCCCCCCCGTTCCCCTTTGTTCGCTCGCTCATTTCCCATCAACAACAAGTAAACCGTCTGCAGTCTGACGCACACACACATACACACAGCCATCGCTGTTAGCTTCAGCATCGGTTTAAGCGTTGCCGCAATTTGCAACTTTTCACAAGATTTTCGTTGCTTACAACATGCAACACGTTCCAGGCCACTTTTTCTGCATACTCGAGGCTTTCTTCGGTTAGCTACCTGCACTTCTTATAATTTTTGTTAGTGCATTTTGGTAGTTGGTAAAGCTTATGCGATTACGTGCATGTTAAGAATTCCAAAACATGTTAAACTGCAGGTGTCGGATTATGGTTTGTAAAGTTTGCTGCTGGAATGTTTGCCTTCAAAGGTGTTTAGTTAAAAATATGCAGATTGCTTTTCTGCCTAGAAGCACTCAAGGTATGTTCACAAGTTGGTGGTTATGTGGCTGCTTACGAGGAAGAATACGCTTGGAGCTACATGAGAGTCCAAAAAATAATTAAAGTTCATAAATTTTGGTCCCAAGCAAGGACATAGTAGAGTCTAGTAAAGGACACACTTAGTCCTATGAAGCCCGAAGTTTGGCAAAAAATTAAGAAAAAATAGGTCTAGATCCAAATACAAATTTGGATTCCGAAGAAAGTCCAAAGTCCCGAAAGCTTACAAATTTAGATCCAAGGACATAGTAGAGTCTGTATGGCCCAAAGTTTGAGAATTTTTTGCTCCAAGAAGAGACACACTTCGTTTTATAAGACTCAAAGTTTATGGGTTTTCCGAGGAAAAGATTAAGAAAAAAGGCCTAGATACAAATACAAATTTAGATTCCGAAGAAAGTCTAAAATCCCTAAAGCTTACATCTTTAAGTCCAATGACATTGTAGAGTCTGTATGGCCCAAAGTCTGAGAATTTGTGCTCCAAGAAGAAATACACTTCGTTCTATACGACTCAAAGTTTATGGTTTTTTCGAGGAAAAAATTAAGAAAAAATAGGCCTAGATCTAAATACAAGTTTAGATTTCGAAGAAAGTTTAAAATCCCTAAAGCTTACAAATTTAGAGCCAAAGACATAGTAGAGTCTGTATGACCCAAAGAAGAATTTCTGAAAATTTTTGCTCCAAGAAAGAGGTTCTATGAGGCCCAAAGTTCATGATTTTTCCGAGGAAAAAATTAGAAAAAAATAGGCCTAGACCTAAATACTCAAAATTTACCATAATTTAAATTCTGAAGATGAGCACTTATGTCATAAAGCCAACAAATTACAGTAAACAGAAATAACACAGGTCTACAAGGCCCAACGTTTCCAAGTTTGGGTCGCGAGGAAGAACATATTTAGGCCTATAAGACCTCAGAAGACAAACTTGAAAGGAAAGAAGGAAAGGAAGAAGAGTTTAGGTCTCTAAGTTCCACTGTATACAAATGTGGGCTAAGAGGTAAAACACACTTCGACCTAAAAAGTTCAAAGTTTTCAAATTTGCATTAAAAGAAACAAGACACTAAGACCTAACTTAACAACTTTAGGTCTATAAGGCCTTAAGCTTAGAAATTTGAGCCAAAAAGAAGGAGACAAAAGAAGATTTTAAAATTTGAGCCAAGAGGTAGAAGACACTTAGGTCTATAAGTCTGAAACTAAACTAATTCGGGTTAAAAGGAAGAGCACACTTAGGCCAATAAGGCATGAGGCTTCAAATTTGTGCCCCGAAGAAAGACACCTAAGCCTGCAAGTTTCAAACTAAACAAATGTGTACTAAGAAGAAGGAGACATTTAGGTCAATAAAGCCACAGTTTCCACATTTCTGCCTTAAAGACAGAATTGCTTGAGCTTATAAGATCTGAGACACTTAATTTTGGTCTCAAGGAAGAACACTCAGACTCACGAAAGAGAAGACACTTGGGTCTATAAGTCCCACAGTTTTCAAGTTTAGGCTTCAGGGGAAAACACACCCAGACCAATAAGGGCCTAAGTATACAAAATTGAGCCAAGAGGAAAGAGACACTTTGGTCTATAAGTCCCACAGTTTGGAAAGTTGGACATCGACGAGGGATACAGTTTGGTCTATAATACCCAAAGTTTACAAGTTTGATTCGAGAGGAAGAAGACTCTTAGGCCTTCAAGTCCCGCTTTATAAGAGCTGAGCCTCTAAGTTTTGGCCTCAAGGAACAACCTCAGACTCAATGAAAAGAAGACACTAGGTTCTATAAAACCCATAGTCTCCAAGTTTGAGCCGAGAGAAAGCAGACTCTTAGGCATATAAGTCTCAAACTTAAGAAATTTAGGCTTAGGGGAAGGACACACTCAGGTCTCTAAGGGACACAATTTGATATTAATATTTTTTTTTAAATATTAAAATATTTAAAATAGATAAAGGACACTGTGGTCTCTAAGTTTCAATGTTAACGAATTAGGCTTATATTATTAGAATTATTTCAGCTCAATACCCCAAAATTTTCAAAAAAGTAGAGATGATCGAGATGTGTGTTGCATCTATAGGCAAATCTTAAAACTATAAAAAAAAAAAATAAAAAATAATAAATAAATAAATAAGTTTCGAATCATATTTTAAAGATTAGTTTGTGAATTGTTTTCCACTTCTTTTATTCAATAAAATAATATAAAATAAGTTGAATCATTGCAAGCTGACTGCCTATTAGAATACAGACGCACACACACACACAAAGCCACAACATATTTGAGTACGCGACTGCAATTCAGCAACGCACTAATTTCGCGCAGCCGCCAGCACAGACGGATTCAAAATTTTGTTTGGCTTGTGGGCAACAGTGCGAGCACCAACAACATCAGCGGCAACGGCAACAGCTGCATTCGATGGTCGTAACTTGCGGATGTGCATTTTTATGCGCCAAAATGCAATGACATAAATTCTTACTTTTGTATAAATTAAGAAAATGCTCGCTTAACTTTTGCTTATTTTTTACAAATACAACAAAAACAACAACTAAAACAAATTCAACAAATAAAACAAACAAACAAACAAAACGCACATCGAAGCGCCAAGTGAAGCGAGGCGTAGGAAGAATGCATAATGAATGACGTTGCAGCAAATGTACGTCAAGTGAAAACTGTTTTTGTTGTTGTTGTTGTTGTTGTTGTTGTTGTTGGTAACCGATAGCAGAGAGACATTGGCGCTGGCTGCAACGACGAACGGACGGAATATAGAATAATAGAATTCCGACCATATTCAAATATGACAAATCAATACGGGTTAAGGCGGATTTGCATGAATATGAAGCAAATATGAGGAAAAGTAAAAGCAAAGTAAGGAAGAGTGAAACGAGTGAAAGCAATAGAAATGGGTCAGTTCGGTGTGTGCTGAAGCGTGGCAACTACAGCTGACGTTTAGTGTTTGAGTATCAGTTTGAATTGATTACGTTTAGCTGGAATTTAAAGTTGAAGCTTATGGGTGAAAAAGTATTCAATGTTAAACGTTTCTACTGAAGTGCTAAAGATTTGCAGATTAGAGAGAGTGAAGATTTGAGTTTTAATAAAAAATCATAAAATAACACAAAATGTTACTGTAATATAAAACTTTGTTATAACTTTGAAGGCTTAAGCGCGGCTTTTCGTGTCCGATCCATAAAGAATGCTATAATCTATAAAAACTAAAAATTATCTACAAAAATCTTATTGAAAGCTAACAGGATCTAATATTCTATTTTCAAATATATTTTTTTTTATTTCGCTAGACTCAAAACCTAAAAAATCCTATTAAAAGCCAACAGGATCTAATATTTTATGTTCAAATTTAATTTTTTCATAATTTCGAATCAAATATTTGATCCATAAAAAATGAAAAGATCTATAAAAACTTCTTAAAATCCTATTAAAAGACAACAAGATCTAATATTCTATTTTCAAATAGAATTTTTTTCAATAATTTCGCTAGACTCTTCAACAAAAACTGTCAACGAATGTTTTTTCACCTTTGGAGTTAAGAATCGTAGATCGAATATCTGATCGAAATTTCTATTAAAAGCCAATAGGACCTAATATTCTATTTTCAAATTTTAATTTTTCAATAATTTCAAATCGAATATTTGATCCATAAAAAATTAATGATCTATAAACACTTCTGAAAATCCTATTAAAAGCCAACAGCCAGCCAAGCCAATTTTCAAATTTTATTTTTTAATTATTTCCATACAAAATTATATGATCTATAGAACCTAAAAAGGATCTATACAAAATCCTATTAAAAGTCAACAGCATCTGATATTCTATTTTCAAATATAATTTTTTTTTAATTTCGCTCTTCAACAAAAACTGCCAACAAATGTTTTTTATTTGCGGTCATCGATCGATATTTATAGATTGCATATCTGATCCATAAAGAATGAAATCATATATAAAGACCTGAAAAATCATATTAAACGCCAACAGGATCTAATTAAAAAATAAATACAAAATTTAAAAATGAATTTAGTTTAATTAAAATTTTAATTTTTAATAATTTCTACTCCAACAAAAATTATTTTATATATTTGCATATAAGCTATAAAAAAATATTTGCAATCTATGTTTTTTTCTTCTCTTCGACTGTATTGCAAATCCAGCTGACACCGTTTCAACTGGCCACGTAAGGGCCGCCTTAACAAAATAATTAACCACTTTGCAACCTTGACATTTCGACCAACTGCCATTGCCGCCAAAAAGCGCCACTGTGCACATTGGTAAATTTAATTAAACGTTTAAAATAACATACAAAGTCCAACTGATGCACATGAATAATGCACACGAAGGACGAACATGAACTGCAAATGACTGCAGCCGCATCGAAATTGTGGCATTTTTCAAAACAGCCAACACACCGACTTGGCCAATATGTGACCGGTGCCCCGAGCCGCAACAACTCAAGCGCGCACCATGTGTGCGTCTAAACACATTTGAAATATTCCGTTTACGTTTCTTGTTACTTGCATTTCATTCCGTTGGCACTCGTTGAAAACTGACCATTTTTTTAGTTTTCTTTTTTCTTATTTTCATACATTTTTTTGACGTACTCGTATGCTGCAATGTTGCAAGTAAAGGGCGCGTTGTTGCTGTTGTTGCTCGACCATTGGTCCAGTGCTGGCAGCACCATTACACGTACACTTGCGGTCAGCAAATGAATATTTAATATATTTAGTTTTGCATTTAAATACAACTTTTTCACACACACACACACACACACAAACAAACACATACACAAGCAAACTATGACTAGGACGGGGACCAAGCAAACGGACAGTGGTGTTGTGTCTGTTTACTTGTAAATTTACGTTTTGCGTGCAGCAGCAGCCGCAATGATGCCACTTTTAAAATTGTAAAAGTTTTGCTTGTTCAACACGTGTAGCGGCTGCACGATACGAACCCACGACGTACCGGACCTACGGCAGCAGTCTGTAGGGAACAATTTGAGTTATAAGTGTGCGACCAGGTTTGTAAGTTTTTATGTGTGTGTGTGTGTAAATATTAGTGAAGGTGTGTGTAAATTTTTCCAGCACACATCTAAATATTTTCAAGTGTCAGAAGGTGTTTGTAAAGTTTCATATGAAATATGCTCCAACACTTTGTGTACTTACACCCAGTAGGAAATTTATTATTTCATGCAATGTAAACAATGAATTTTTTTGTGTAAGCTGAAAAGCACTTTGACCTAACAGCAGAGTAGGAAAATTACCAACTAATGCAAACTCTTCGGAAACTGAAGAACTCTCCAGGTCGATTGACTCGTGTCAGGCTGTCTGCAGTCCTAGATCGTAGTACAATTCTCCCAGTAGAAAAGAAAAGCTCTCCAGGTAGATGTACTCGTCTTAGGCTGTCTGCGGATTTAGATCGAAGTACAAATCTCCCAGTAGTAAAGAAAAACTATCCAGGTAGAACGAAGTACAAATCACTCAGTGCGAAAGAAAAAAATCTCCAGGAAGATGGACTCGTGTCAGGCTGTCTGCAGATCTAGATGGAAGTACAAATTTTCCAGTAGAAAAAAACTCTCCAGGTAGATAGATAGGTAGGCTGTCTGCAGATCTATAAAGAAGTACAAACGACCCAGTAGGAAAAACACTCTCCAGATAGAACGAAGTAGAAATCATTCAGTGGGAAAGAAGAACTCTCCATTAAGATGGACTCGTGTCGCGCTGTCTGCAGACCTAGGTCGAAGTACAAATCTCCCAGTAGAAAAGAAAAGCTCTCCAGGTAGAACGAAGTACAAACCACTCAGTTCGAAAGAAAAAATCTCCAGGAAGATGGACTCGTGCCAGGCTGTCTTCAGATCCAGATTGAAGTACAAATTTCCCAGTAGAAAAAAACTCTTCAGGTAGATAGATAGGTAGGATGTCTGTAGATCTATATAGAAGTACAAATCACCCTGTAGGAAAGAAAATCTCTCCAGGTATATGGACTCTTGTTAGACTGTCTGCAGATCGGGAATGAAGTATAAATCATCCAATAGGAAATAATAATTCACCAGGTTCATGAACCCGTGTCAGGCCGTCTGCATATCTAGAACGAAGTACAAATGATTCAATAGAAAAGAAGACCTCTCCAGGTAGAACTTAGTACAAATCACTCAGTAGGAAAGAAAATCTCTACAGGTAAATGGATACGTGTCAGGCTGTCTGGAGATCTAGAATGAAGTACAAATCACCCAGTAGAAAAATTTCACACTGATGCAAATACACAAATAACTCATTTTTGAACTTTTTAACTTAAAACGTCTTTCCAGGTGGATGAGTTGGTGTAAGGCTGTCCACAGATTTTCCAAGAAGGACTACTCCTTTCCTCTTAGTCAACTCACATCTCACTATTTTGACCAATTTTCATAAGACTTGAAAATTGGTCCAAATAGTGAGATGTGACTTGAGCCACTTTGATCTTACTACTAAAAGTAAACCTACAACTGAACGTTGTGTAATTTGTTTTAAATAAATTATATTTAATGTAATTTTATAAATTCTTTGAATTAAATTAAATAAAAATTTAAAAATAAAATAAAAATAAATAAAAATGTATAAAATTTAAATTTAATTTAATAATCTTAATAGTCGATGTTTTAGTCCAAAAATTACATATTGTTTTCATTTTTTTTCTTATTTACAAATAAATACTCCACATTCTTTTTACTTTCCTCACCCACAGTATAAAATTTCCCACTGGGGAATATTGGCTGCAGCATTCGCTTCTCTCTGAATGTGTGTGTGTGTGTATGTATGTATGATGTACGTTTGCGGATCTGTTTCGCTTTGTTAGTTCTGTAGTCAACCGGAAATTTTTCACACATGTATAGTACATATACAACTAACCGCATTAAGAAATTTCAAACAAACAACATTTAATTTTAATGAAATTGTCTGCAGTTATTTACATGCAAACAATTACTGGCCGAAATCCTGGCCCAAGAATGTTTACAGCATTGCAAAATTGAATTGAATTTTCAGTTTATCTATGAGCAACGTTGCAACAATTTTGTGCTTTGGCCAATTCACAAAATGGAAAGGGATTAATTGCAGTGAGTTGGGGAAAAATATGAATTGTTAAATTATAAATCTTGTATCGAAAAACATTTTTTCAATTTATTACAAACACACAATTAAACGTTGCAATAAATGCATTGCTCGACTGCTTCGAATTTGTGTTGTTGAAATTGATTTAATTTTATTGCACAGGTGATTTCCTGCTAAGAATTTTGCCATTGAGTAAGTGTACAAATGTTTTTTAAAATAAATAAAACATTTAATTGCAAGATTATTGTATTTATAAACTTTTTCCAGGCAGCTGGAACAACAAATAAATCATAAATATTGAATAAAACAAAAATTATATATTTTCATAATATTTTTCATTTGCTTTGGTTGTATTCAATGTGAGCGAACTTAATCATTGTTTGGATTAGGTTTGAACATGGCACAGACGTTGCCTTCAGGGACGACTGTCTTCTTTTTTCCTCCAGGTGCTTAGGAAAATCACGCGATAGGTACGTCATGTCGCTTAAGGTAAAGTTAGGTTAGGCAGGGAAGTTTCATTCGTAGGTCGTAATGGCCCATTATGAATCTTCAGATATCTAAGATATCTTCATCTCAGATATAACTATGGAGCTAACGAACATTCATCAATCCACTGCCAACCAGTTCGCTCTCTTAACCCACTTTGATTCTTTAGTGATTTTTGCAGTTAGTTTTTATTCCCATAAACATGTGTGATCTAATGTTTATGTCTTTTATATTATACATAGATCTATTGGCTTTAAATAATAATTGGTAAAATATTTATTTGCCATGCCACGCCTTCCTTAATAAAGCTGGGCAGGTATTGAAAAATCTTAATATTTAGACTTTTTCTTAAATTCTTTAAAAATACAAAAATTAAACAGATAAACAGAAACAGACAAACCTGACAAAGTATGATTGGAAAAATGCCATACAAATTTTGTATTATAATACAATTCGCTTAAAGCTTTTAATGAAGCAGAACAGATGCGAGATTTCAACTTTTGCCACGCCAGTCATTTTCGTCAGGAATCTTGAACCCAGGGTACAGATTCGGCGTTCTACAGGAGCTGGACAGTGGTTTTATCGTTTCTACTTCTTCTTCTTCTCCTTAACTGCAGACAACACTGGACGAGAGGCGCCATTCGATCCAAAAGCGTAGATCCAATGGTGCAGTGTCTGGTGATGACTCGAGCTGCCGAATTGAGGTTCGACTCAGGGCTGGGCAGTGGTTTTATTGTTTCTACTTCTTCTTCTTCTCCTTAGCTGCAGACAACACTGGACGAGAGGCGCCATTCGATCCAAAATCGTAGATCCAATGGTGCAGTGTCTGGTGATGACTCGAGCTGCCGAATTGAGGTCCGACTCTGGGATCATAGAAAATGCGTTTCTCTCAAGGAAAAAGAGGGTCGTAGGGTCCGGTAGATGTTGCAATCGGTCCTGCTACACCATGAAGACTTAATGCCTTTTTTGATCAATCTGCCACTATTCATGTACAGGGCAGATATTGGAGAAAGCAAAGAGAAATTTACTTCAGTGGTGAGCGAGGCGAGTTCTTTTTTAGCCATCTTGTCCAATGCCTGCCACTCTCGAGTGGTGCCCCATGCCTTCTACTCGTCAGGCCAACACTATCTGACTCAGCTTCTTCTAAGCATAGTTCACAAGTGACTTCCTCAACAAAGTTGAGCCGATTTAGGTGTATTTTGAGCCGACCTCGATAGTCCAGTGGGTAGCGTGCTAGTTTTTCATACCAGAGGCCCTAGGTTCGATTCCTTGTTTGGGCTGGTTCAACACTCGTCTACTTTTATTGCTTTACACTAGAAGTAGATGAAAATGAAAAGCAATGCACTGATGCACTCTGAACAAATAATGGCAAGGACTCCAAGTATGAAAGGAAAACAGTCGCCTGTAACTGTAGGTCCTCTTCTTCTTCCTAATTGGTTTGAATTGAGGGTTATGACACAATTACACAATTACTTACCTACCTACCAACCTACGTGCCTTCTGAAGTTTCCTTGTTCCGTAATTAGTGCAATCAGCCAACTCTGAATTCTTTGATTTGGACCATGAACCTTCTGGGTAAATAATTGTTTGTAATAAATGAAAAAAATCGCTTTGGAATAAGTCAAATATTGCAGTCATGCTTGACTAAATTAGTGCTATGTCGGTCGATCCCATCACTAATCCCATCCGTTCCTTCTCCTTCTATACTTATGTTCTCCTTATTTCTGCTATTTACTTCTTGTATCTTTATGTACCTTTGTAAATCCATCATTGAACAAACGCCTCATATTCCCAAAACCAAACTAGCGTTGCTTTTAACCGGCCAACGATTTCTTTAGTGCTTAGCAAAACTTCTTTATAGCCAAAGAAAACGACAGCGACTTTAGTATTTAATTTTCATATTTATTTTTATATATTTTTGTTTTAATATATATATACTTGTATGTATTTCTATATATACTCGTATGTTTTATTTGTTTGACAAATGCAGATTCTTAGCATAAAGTTTTAATATTAACGCCATCGTACACTATGCACTAAGTTTTCAAGTTAATATTAGTTAATTTATTTTAATTTAATTTTTATGAATTTATTTTAACTTAAATTCATATGATTTGATTTAATTTGATTTAATTTAATTCAATTTAATTTTATTTTATTTTATTTAATTTTATTTAATTTTATTTCATTTGATTTAATTTAATTTAATTTAATTTAATTTAGTTTAATTTTATTTAATTTAATTTAGTCTAATTTCATTTAATTTAATTTAACTTTATTTAATTTTGAAATTAACTTTAACCGCATTTCATTAAATACTTAAATGCGTAGCATTGCTGGCGGTACAACACATCTGTGAGTGGGTGTGTGTTGTTTTTATGTACGTGTGTGATTTGCTTTTGTGAGTGTATGTGTAATATGTATAGATTTGTATTAATATTACAAGCAAACATTTATTTAATGTTACGGCTCACAATTTTATGCGTTTTGTATGCAATTTTTTAACTTAAAATTTTCATGATAGTTTTTTAAATTGTTTTGTATTGTTGTTGTTGTTGTTATTATAAAAACGACAATAGATACGTGTGGCTGTAACTACAAATAGTTGGTGTATTGTTTGCACTGAAATAACAACACTTTTTATTTACTTTTTTTTATTTACAATGAACATAAAAATGAAAATTAAATTTTTGAAACATGTTTTGGGTAAGATTATTTTTTTTATAAATTTTTTTTTTGTATTTATGAAATTAATTCAGCATAACTAATAAAATATGTTTTGTTTAACACGAACACAAATGCTTACAAAAAGATGTAATTTAATGACAGCTGCAACTGACAGCTGCAAATGTTGGTACATTTTTTTTTCAATCGCTTATTTTACTTTTTTGCTATAATTGCTGGTTTTTTGAAATCTATTAAATATTTGTTTTTTTCGAAATTTTGAATTATTTATTAATTCAGTTATTTGCATTGGACTATTTACAAAACTTATGGTTAATTCACAGATTCCATAAAAACTATTTCAAGCGACGCACTACTAATTAAGTATGTTTTATGCGTATTTGTATACAAGTGTGAGTGCATGTGTGTGTGTGTGTGTGTGTGTGTGTGTGTGTGTGTGTGTGAATGAGTCGGCGTTGTGTGTGAATGAGCTGATCACACAAGTTATATGTTGTATTAAATCTCAGTGCGTCTGAATAATTTTATTCAATTTGCTGACATTTGTTGGCATTTGCCTTGTGTCTCATGTGTGTGTGCTTCTGTATGTGTGTGTGGGGACGTGTTAAATGCTGTCATAATAATTGCTTGATAAATGCTACATAGTCCTTTTGTGGGCTTCCTTTATGTGTTGGCATGCGTCCAAGTACACCGAATGAATTGTTGTGGGTTAATGTAATTTGTGGTTGTTGTTGTTGTTTTATTATGGAATTATTGTTTGTTGCCATGTTCGAGTCTACTTGTAAATTTTAATTGTAGGCTGCTTGAAATTTCCCAAATTTAGCAACGTCATTATAATACACGTGGTTGTAGTTGTTGTAGTTGTTGTTGTTATTATTGTTGGCTACTACTTACAAATAACATTTACAGTAAGCGCCACTCACATTTCTGTCTATTAATTTACGATTATAAGTAGTTAGTTGTTAGATGAAATATGTAGTTGGACAATAAACGGTACAAGTTTGTGTTGTTGTTGGACTGGTGGTTATTGTATGGAATTGCTTCGGCTTGAAAAGGATTAGAATTCACTTAACTTAATCCTAGGCATACACTTGACTCTTAGTTGCATTCCTAATGGAATTGTTGAGAAAATATATCAAAGTGATGTACAAACATTTTAAATAAAATATAAGAAAATTCTAATGAAACACCTAAAGTCTCATAAAATTTAAAATTAATAGAAAATCTAAAAAATTGAAATATCTTTTCTTGGAAGAAAGGTAGAATTCAAATTCATAAAATTTAAAATTAATAACAATTCTAAAAAGTTTTCTTTTCATGGAATAAACGCTCAATGCACACTATATAGAAAATCTAAAATACTAAAATATTTTTTCATGACATAAGCATACAATTTTAATTCATAAAATTTAAAATTAATAAAAATTCTGACAAGTTTCTTTTCATGGAATAAACGCTCTATGCAAAAAAATAATAAAATATTAAAACATTTTTTCATGGAATAAACATAAAATTTAAATTCTTAAAATCTAATATTAATAAAATTGCTGAAAAGTATTTTTTCATAGAATAAACGTAAAATATAAATTCATAAAATTTATAAAAATCCTAAAATGATTTATTTTCATGAAATAAACGCTCAATGCACCCTTTATAGAAAATCTAAAACATTAAATTTTTTTCATGAAATAAACGTAAAATTTGAATTCATAAAATTTCAAATTAATAAAAATTCTAAAAAGCTTTCTTTTCATGGAGTAAACGCTCAATGCACCCTTTATAGAAAATCTAAAAAATATAAAAATATTTTTTCATAAAATAAACGTAAAATTTGAATTCATAAAATTTTAAATTAATACAAATTTTAAAAAGCTTTCTTTTCATGGAATAAACATTCAATGCACACTTTATAGAAAATCTAAAATATTAAAATATTTTTTCATAAAATAAACATAAAATTTAAATTCATAAAATTTAAAATTTATAAAAATCCTAAAATATTTTCTTTTCATGGAATAAACGCTCAATGCACACTTTTGTTTAAATTTACAACCAAAATCCCATACAAGTATGCTATGAAAATTACAAATACGCGCGAGTTTGTGTGTGTATATATATTCTTACCCACTATGACGTCAGTGTGTCAAAATCTGACGGCGTTAGATATCAAATAATTCACTGCCTATAGCTTAAAGTTAAACAACTGAACGATAAGCGGCGCCGCACTCAAGTCTTCTCCTGCGTTGCCAGTGTGTGCGTGTTAATTGGCCACGGCTGCAAGTTGCCACTACCGCTAACGATGCTGCTGACATGGACGGCAGCGCGCTGCCTCCGGGCCGTCGACCCAATGCAGTTTGTATTCCAGTCACTGTCGCTGTAGTCGCTGTGGCTGTGGCAGTTGTTGCGCGCACTCGCCACAATTTGCAACGATCGAATGTGTCGCCGACTGTTGCTGGCGCCGCACTTGTTCCATGCTCTGTGCATCGTTGTTGTTGGTGGCTCATTGTTCCAACGAATAGCAGCCGCAGCAGCATTGGTGGCTGCATTGCTGCACTGTTGACGTTGCCACTTCCAAATTTGCTCCACCAACACAAATTCAATGATCCATAATAGCGTGAGAATGGCCAGCATATTGCCGCAGTGCAACTTGCTACGGTTGCCAATAATAATATTACCACTGACACCGGATGTTATCGCCGAGGCCGAGTACTCGCCTGAAATTAAGGACAGCCGCAACGGAATCGGTTAGAGAAATGCGGGCAACGTGCTTATGGCTTAGTGCGATAGAGCACACACACACACACTCAGACACACATACAGAAATTATCATACACATACAGACACACACATATACATACATACATACACACCATGTACTTTACATAGGATACGGTTAGATGGTTGAAGCGTAGGAAAATTGTGTTATGCAAATTTGCAGATCATAAAACCCGCACATATCCGCAGTCGGGCGCATTTGTGCCGCCAAGTCGGGCTGACACATGCACACGAACATCGGTTGTGGCAATTTATAAATGCACTCGTATCAAGGTAACAGACAAACGCCGAGCGAAATTGCAGTCACACACAATTTTCGGCAAATTGAAGCGTTGAGTTTGTGGACTTTTGGGCGAGGATTTAAAAAAAAAGGTAATTATTTCTTTACATAGTTTTTTGTGGTAACAATAGATTGACAGATTGAATTTACTTGTGTATGTAAATATATATTTAAACTTCGCCAAGACTCAGACAATGTATTTAGGTGTTGTTTGTAGATGCACAGCTGGGTCTAGGAATGTTTAAGGAATAAAGAATGAGTCAGTACGGGCTGGTTCAACACTCATCTACTTCGATCACTATTTATATAATGTAGATGAGAATAATAAGCAAAGCACAAGTGCGCACTTGGTAGACAATGGAACAGTGTTGCCAGATACCTGAAATTACTTTCTCCTAAATCTTAAAAAAGTACTGAAATTTCCTACTAAAAGTTAAAAAAATCTCCTCAAATGTTTGTCTAATTTGTGTAACTTTAAAAGAATTAAACTTCTCATAAAAAATATAAATATATACATAAATTTTTTTTAATGCAGCCTTTTTTATTCATCTTTGGCTTGACAACAAAAACTTAACAAAAACAAAACATTTAACATACTCGTATAATGAATTAAATAAAAAGTGCCATTGTTGACGGGATTACTTTCAGCTTACAAATTTTTGACTATTAAAATAGTTACCAAAATATGTTTTGTTGCCAGTGTTCCCAATACATCATACTTCGTTATCCAAAAATCTCCCAAAAATCCACTAAGGATCCCCTATATAAAAAAATCCTCTAATATAAAATAGAAATCTGCTAAACTTTCTCCTAAACAATTCTTCCTACTAAAAATTCTCATAAAGGGCCAAGAATCTCCTGAATCTAGGACGAAATCTCCTGATCTGGCAACACTGCAATGGAAACGTTTCCAGGTGTCAGAAAACTGCCAACCGCCGTTCGGATTTGGCATTAAACTAAATACTTCTCTTTCCACTCTTCCATTTGTTGGAAAATATTTGTTTTAACACATCTTATACAGATGGCATTTATGGTATGAATGTGAGCCATTTTTAGGCCCAAGTGTGTCTCATACAGAGGCAGTCACCTTATCTATCTTTCTTGAAACTTACAACTTCAACTTAAAACTTATTTAGATTTCTTTTGCTCAATTTAAGTTTTTTCTCTAGCTTATCCTATTCATCAACCATCTCCAGCGAGATCCACAACCCTGAACTGCATTTAGCTTTAATTAGTGGCAACAGATGGCGCTTCAAAACTAGACTTAATTCATTCTTAAAAAAGAGATGGTTCTTCATTGAAGTTAAAAGCTAATCACCTAAACTTGCATTGTTTAGATTATGTACTTCTTACTTGATTCACTATTTAACCACTGTAGGACATTGCCAGCTTTGTTTGACGTTCAGGTTGTTTTCAACCAGCACCGAACACGGGATGACAAGGTCCTGTCATACTTTCCTCGAACATCACAATGGGCCTTTGAGGCCTCTGAATGCACTTGCTGAGCAATTCGCAAACTGCCTGACTAACCTTACCTAACCTTACTAACCTACATGATTTTCTAATGAATGCTTAACTTTTAATAATTTGGAAGTTTACTGTGGTAAGGTCCTAGGTGGGAAGAATGGTCGGAAAACGTCCAGGAGACAAGGTAGAGTGGAACCGATGGTGGGAATTAACCCCATTTATGAAAGCTGAAGACTCCAGATCCAGCTAACTGCTGCTGTTACTTTATTGTCTGTTTTTTTTTATATTTTTCCAAAATATTTGTAATTCTGCTTTCTTGGATCTCTTCTTTGCTGTTTATTCTTTGAATTCTCTACCTTTTACGTAATCAAATACTCATGAACCCTTAACTTGTATCACTGATCCTCTCATTTTGTAATTAAGCATTCATTATCTCATCACTAATCTACTAATTTTCTAATATATTTTTAGAACTCTTAGTTTTTCTACATCGTTTATTTCCTGTTCATATTTTTTTTTCCATCGTTTCCTTCCTATTCATTACTCGATCACTGATTCACTTATCTTGTAATCTATTCTTATAACTCTTCATAATTTTTCTTGATCGTTTCTTTCCTTTCTTTTGTTCCTTTTTTCGAATTCTTATCACTGTTGTTTGTTTCTTGAATTGACTACCTTTTACTGGACCAAATATTCTTGAATCCTCGACTTTCATCATTGATCCTCTCTTCTTGAAATCTATCATGCTTGACCTTCATTACTGATTCTCTAATTTTGCAGCCTATTCTTAAAGCTCTTTATCATTTTTCTCCGTCGTTTCTTTCCTGTTTATTCCTCGGTCACTGATCCTCTTATCCTGTAATCTATTTTTGGAGGCCCTGTTGGTTCTACTGTGATTTCCTTTATTTAAGAATCCGGATCTCTTTCCTATCTGTTGCGTTCTCTGTAGGTCCAAACGGGATCTTTTGAATCCTTTTATCGTGTAATCTATTCCTATAACTCTTCATAATTTGTTACGATCGTTTCTTTCCGATTCATTTCTCGAATTCTTAGCACTGTTGTTTGTTCCTTGGATCGTCTTTCTTTTTCTGAATGAAATATTCATAAATCCTTGACCTTCATAATTGATCCTCTCATTTTTTAACCTTTCATTATTAACCTCATCCTCTCTTCAAATCTATTCTAGGTGATGCTGTTGGTTCTACTGTGATTCCCTTCATTTAAGAATTCGAGTCCCTTTCCAATCTATTACGTTCTCTGACGGAACCTTTGGGTCCTCCTATCTTGTAATCTATTCTTATAACTCGTCATAGTTTTTCTCCATTGTTGCTTTCTTGTAATTTCCTCGAATTCTCAGCACTGTTGTTTGTTCCTTGGATTGTCTATCTTTTTCTTGATCACATATTCATGAATCCTTGACCTTCATCATCGATTCTATCTTTTTGCTATCTATCATTCTTGATCCCCTTCTGTAATTCCCTTCCTTTTTAAATCCGGGTCCCATGTGTATCTGTTGGGTTCAAGTTGTAAGTCTAGACGGGATCCGTTGGATCCTCTAGTCGTGTAATTTATTCTCATAATTTTTCATAACTTTTTTCCATCGTTTCTTTCCTGTTCTTTTTTCAAATGTGACCAACACCAAGCAATGAACACTATTGCCGCTCTACTATTTCTAGTTTATTTAAGACTCAAACCCAAACAATTCTTCACTCACCTCATTGAGTCGCAACTGTCTTTAGATAAAAATTTCCACCAAAAACAATTCAACAATTGAATACAAATTTCCACAACTTTTACAATGACCTTTAAACGCTTTTAAAGTCATCATATAAAAAGTTCAATTTATTAACAACAACAAAAATTTCATTTACAACTTTGCACCATCGACAACGCTCTCGTTTAAGGTAATTTAATTTATGCAGCAAATTTTTTTTCTTTATTACATACTTGTACCCGCCAGCTTTATCAACAGCACAACGTTGCTTTATAAATACAACATAAATGTCAAAAAGTTAATACGTTCATTTGCCACTCTTCGCAGTTGGATAGAATTGAAATGGATTGGTTGGTTGGTTGGGTTCGGGCTGGCTGAAGCCTTCACGCGTGATTGCGCGCGTGTGTGAGCAGCTGTTGTTGCTGCCAGCGGCAGCATTGGTCAACGTGCTCGGTCGCTTAATGCACTTAATGCTGTGGTTTTTTGCAGCAATGTGGCAACGCCGTGGCGTGGCCTTTATCAACTTTGGCAAATTATTATGCAATATTTTAACACATTCGTTTAATTACGTGACCGATGCCATACGATGCTATACGATTCGCCGCGTGTGAGCCGGTTGCGCTTTTCCGCGCTGCTGCGGTGCGGCATATGTTGACCGACGCCGAACGATAAGAAGTCATAATAGCTCCGCGAGCGCGGAACTCTGCACTGGGTCAACTCGATGCGAGTGTAATTAAGTGCTTTACGGAGTGTGTGGTTTAACGAATGTTGTGATGTTGCCGCTGGGGCTTTCATGTAAAATGAATTCGTTGAGCAACGCGCAGCGCCAGAAAGGGACGGCGAGAGTGATTGGAAAATGTCTTTAGATGGTACAAGAGAATGAGAAGAGGTGAGAATTCAAGGAATGAACAGGAAAGAAACGATGGAGAAAAACTATGAAGAGTTATAAGAATTGATTACAAGGCAAAAGGATCCAAAAGATCCCATCTGGACCTACAGAGAACCCAACAGATAAGAAAGGAACCTGGATTTTCAAATGAAGGGAATCAGAATGGGACCAAAAGGATCTCCGAGAATAGATTACAAGATAAGAGGATCAGTGTTGATGATCCAGAATGATATATTTCAAAATGAGAGAACCAATGATCTAAGTTAAGAATTCATAAATATTTGATTCAGTAAAAGGTAAACAATTCAAGGAGCAAACAACAGTGCTAAGCATTCGAGGACTATACAAGAAAACAACAATGGAGATAAATTATGAGATAAGAGGATCCGAAAGATCCCGTCTGGACCTACAGAGAACCCAACAGATAAGAAAGGAACCTGGATCTTCAAATGAAGGGAATCAGAATGGGACCAAAAGGATCTCCGAGAATAGATAACAAGACAAGAGAACCAGTGATGATGGTCGAGAATGATAGGTTACGAAGTGAGAGGATCAATGATGAAGGTCAAGGATTCATAAATAAAGGTTAACAATTCAAGGAGCAAACAACAGTGCTGAGACTTCGAGGAATAGACCAGAAAACAACAATGGAGATAAATTATGAAGAAATATAAAATAGATTATAAGATAACAGGATCCAAAAGATCCCGTCTGGACCTACAGAGAACCCTACAGATAGAAAGAGGAACTGGATTCTCGAATAAAGGGAATCAGAATGGAACCAAACGGGTCTCCGAGAATAGATTACAAGATTAAAGGATCAGTCATGATGGTTGAGAATGTTAGATAACAAAAAGTAAGGATCAATGATGAAGGTCAGAGTTCATAAATATTTGATCCAGTAAAAGGTTAACAATTCGAGAAACAAACAACAGTGCTGATCATTCGAGGAAATGACAATGGAGATATATAATGAAGAGTTATAAGAATAAATTACAAGACAAAACGATCCAAAACATCCCATCTGGGCCTAAAGAGATAGGAACCGAATTCTTAAATAAAGGGAATCATAGTAGAACCAACAGCGTCTCCGAGATAGATTACAAGATTAGAGGATCCATGATGAGGTAAAAAATGATAGGTTAGAGATAGAGGATCAATTATATTATGAAGGTCAAGAATTTTCCGGATCAAATATTAATTGATAGACAATTCGAGGAACTAACAACAGTGCTGAGAATGTGAGGAAAATTATAAAGAATTTAAAGAAGAGATTAAAAAAATTTGAGGATCAGTAATAAAGGTCAAGCATGATAGATAGCAAAAAGGGAGGATCAATGATCAAAGTCAAGGATTAATGAATATTTGTTAGAGTAAATTGTAGACTAAAGTGATCCAAGACCGCAGTATCATAGAAATTTTGGAAAGTAAAAAGAACAGATAACAAAGTAAAGAGATAAGTAGTAAAAATCAAGTAAAATCAAATAGTAATTCAAGTAAGAGTTAGAGAATCTAAAGAATAAACCATAGGTTTCTGATCCAAGACAGTGGAGATCGACAACTGTGGAGCGAACAAATTTTGAGCTCAATACCATTTGAAACCATAGTTTGTACCAGAAATTTACGGATATGGGGGCTTGAACCCCCAAAGCCCGAAGAATGTGTTCCAAGCTTTCTGTGGCGCCATGCTCTTCATATATCCTGCACTGGTAGCTTTAAAGGTTATTGTTGTAATACTAGAAGCAAATAGAAGAAGTAATAGAAGAAGCATTCCCCCCCCCCCCCCGCCCCCCGAACTTAATTTTCCCACCACAACGCTGCGCTCATGGAAAGTAAAATGCAATTCGATTAAAAAACCGAAGCCACTTCAGTGCAGTGTCGACCAGCCGTAGCGCAACTGATTGCTTTATCCGCATTACAATAATAACATTTCGTTAAAATATAAAATTTTCAATAATTGATTTATTTGCATGTAATAAAAGGCGATTTTACATAATTTCTCTTGCAGGCATTTTCCCTGCACGATCATCAACAGCGATGCGACATGAATAATTTTTTAATACTGACACTCACACAAACGCACACAGGTACACACATACAGGCAGCCGCATCATTTACATAAGTGCGTACGTATGTTTGTGTGTCTGAGCGCGTGTGTGTGTGTGCTGTGTGAATTTTCATAATAATTATGGCACGTGGTAACCAAAAACAAAAATTTCAAATGAAAAATTTCGAAAAAAGGACCTGCATGTCCTTGCTGCGCCCGTAAGCTTACTCAACTCAATAGCGAGCAATATGAACACTCGTGGTTGTTGTTGTTGTTGCTTTTACAGCCAATGCCCATCGGGGCATTGAATGTAGCATGCAGCTTGCAATTTGTTGTTGCACATTACGTGCAACTTTTGTGCCTGCAACTGGCTGTCAATGTTTGATTTCGTGCGCGGCGCGTAAAAATTCTTAATGCGAATCTGCCAATCGTGGTTAGTGTCATATTTAACTTTAATTACGCAAATTAATTTATTTGTGCGTTTGTAGTGTGTCGCTGTTGTTGTTGGTGTTGTAGGGCAATTTATGCCATTCGCGAAAAGTGTGCGTTTTTAATTAGATTCGCTGCGGCTTGTGTTGGTTGAGTTTTTGGTGCCGCTTCGTTTTTATTAAATTACACGAAATGAAATGAAATATCATTTTATTGTTGACACCATTTTTAATTTTGTAATAAATTTAATACTGTTGTCGCCGTTGTGGCCACAGAAACCGACTCTGTTGACATAAGCGACGGTGTCTGACTCCCAACAATCGAAAATTCGGTGTTGAACATTTTGAATGACAATAATTTACACAATTTGCCGCTTTTACCATTTCACACTTTGATTGTAGTCAGTTTTGTCAGTGCAAAAAAATTCATTTGTAATTTTAATATTTCCATGAATATTTCATTAGCTGCTTTTATGAATATTTTAGTCAGTTACGAAAAAAAAGGACACACAAAATGAATGATTATTAAGTTCATATGTGTGGCAGTGTGAATTTTAATAAAATTTTCCGAAATTGCTTTAATTGCTGTAAGTCAATTGGTGATTTGCTGGGCAATTAAATCTCACAAATCGGCTTGGAATTCAAATAATAACTTTAATACTTAAGAATTTGGCGTAATGGAACCAATTACTAACGATTAACAAGTATTTGAGTCGATAACGAGTCACTGGGCTGGGGGTGCGGACTGGGTATAATTTGTATGCAAGTAAAATGTCGCTGTCATAGCTGCAAGAATAAAAGTGAAGAAGAACACTTTTTCAATATTTTTGTAAGTGTTCAATCCTTGCTGTGGCAGGATATGTAATAGTGTTGGGGAAAACCTTCTGTCAGTAAAGATAATCTGAATTAGAGAGAACAATAATCTTCTTTCTAAAGCAAACGAAATCGATATAAACTCTTCTACCCACACAATCGTTTACTGCTTTGTCAAGGTTATCCATATTTCATGACATGGAAATGGCTTCAAAGCGCAAATTTTATTTATGAATTTAATGTAACAAGAGGTGGCGCAGTGAGAGATTCCGCTCTCTTAATTTCACTTCAGTATTATAAAATTCACAGAATATCATTGTCATTGTCAAATTTTCAAAGGTTGGATTTCTTTTACCAATTTAACTAAATATAATTTTTCCCCCTTATTCACTCTGCATTTGAACAATGACAATGCCTTTGTTGATGAAGTTAATCAATTGAAATTTCGCCAAGGTGGGTGATAATCCCATCATTTGTAGTCTTTAATGATGGGGCTGCCTTCTATTGTTCCATTATATGAACCAGATGGCCCACCTTTCAGTAAACTCCACACAACATCGAAACAATAGCAACTTAAATAAACGATTCAGTCATACAAGTATCTTCTGCGTGTCCGTTGCTGATAGGTTGGAGGCGTTGATAGAGAGTTGATGTCTTGGATAAGCATTGCGTCATTTTCCGTTGGCCAAGTCACAGACATTTCTTGTAACTTTTGCCCCCATTTGTCCTCTTATTTATATCTCAGTCTCACCCACAAAAATAGCTAATAAACTCTTCAGATCTTATGAAGACAGCTGTATTAATTGAAATATGTTTCATAACACATGTTAAATAAACATTGTTGTATACACATTACAAACAGATCTAATTGTGTGTGAGACTAGAACAATCCATGAAGGCCTAGAAGGCCTGATGTCATAGAAGGGGATGGGAGCGGCCATATAAGGCAAAGTCTCTGATTGCTTTGCCAGAACAATCCTTGCCTCTATTCAATCCAAGTGGATAAATAGCCGCCTCGAGGCGCTTGTGGTTAGCGATTCGATATCCGCTGAATAGCGAACTATTAGTTTGGTACTCGCCACGTAAAACCAGTACACCAATGAAAGCCAAATGAGCATTGGATGTTCAGTAAAGTATCTCCTAAGAGGGAGACACCTTCACCTAATGTCTTTTCAGCGTCCGCTGGACATCTATTTCCAGGTGAATCTGAAAAAAAGTTTCAGCCCTTGGTGACAAATCGAGAATATAATTCTCTCTCTTAGTCTACCCCAAACTAGGATTTGGCTGTCTCCAACATAGGACTCACTTGGGCCTATAAGACTCACTGTTAAATGTCACTTTTAAAAGATGGGTCTCCATTGCGTTGTTAGTTGAACCAGACAGGCACTCATGGCAGAGTGATTCCTAGACTTTATTTTCAGTAAACTTCCCACAACATCGAAACAATAGTAACTAATTCATATTCAGGGTTTTTATGTCATATCATCTCATATCAGACATCGTCAGAGAAAATTCAATCTCCAAGTGCACAACTAGAGAAATTTAATGATTTCTGCATTCCCCTCATTCTTCTAAATTATTATTGATAAATGGGTACAGTGGTTTTAATTTGATCTTTAATCTTAAAGATATAAAATGCTTTTAGCAACTGAGATAAAGTTGTTGTTCTCAGACAGTTAAGCCTTAATTGAAGTCAACTGCATTAAAAAAAATTCTGAGCAGCTGAAATCAAGTTTCCATTGAGAACACTTTCAAATATAATTGGGACTGAGTCCGGGACCTCAGGAGCGGCTTAACTGTCTGAGAGAATAAGGTTAAGTTAGATAAAGAAGAGAGGCCGTGTCTCCGGTGGAAGAACCAAGTTGAGAAGGACCTATCATCACTTAATGTGACCAACTGGCAAAGGCGCGCGTAAAGCAAAAACGCTTTTTGCGGCAAACCGTAACCCGATGATGGGGTTTTATTAGAGTTCGACCGATTAATCGGCTTCGGCTGGTATTGGCCACACAAATTTATATCGGCATCGGCCAAAAAAGTGGGAATCGGACGCACTGTAGTTCTTATAGTTAAGTAAGTAGATAGAGAAGGGTATGTGTGGCACAGTCTTCACTTCCACTCGAAGGACAAAATGGCCCATTCTGAATCTCTTTCTCAATAGCTCTGAAGCTACCTAACAGTCTCAATCTGGGACAAACCAGTACGACCTCTTAATAAAGGAGAGCAGATTCAAGATTTTACGGCGCTAGCCAGGTCTGTCAGAAATCTTGAACCTCGGGTACAGAGTTGATGTTTCTACAAAGCTGGGCAGTGGCACAGAAAGTGTTGTATCGTTTCTTTTTTTTCTTGATCTCCGCAGCTCCTCTAGACACCACTGAACGAGAGGCGCCATTCGATGAGCATAGATACAATGGTTCCGAATAAAAAATCGACTCGGGGCCATACAAATTGCACCTTTCTTAAGGAAAAGAAGGGCCAGCAGGGGTTAGGTTAGGTTAGGTTAAGGTGGTTATCTGGGCATGAGACTTACCGGCAGGCACACTTAGGTCACGAAATGGGCCCGTTGCGATATCACAAGTTTAGGGTCTGTCTTACTGCAAATCAAGAAGTCTATTGAAGCCATTTTGAATTGTGGATGGACTCAAGTAAGCTTTTGATGTTAACTGAACTGAGCTCAGACAGGTGTTGCAATCGATCCTGCTGCATCATCACTCAGAGAATATAAGGAATAAGTACATATTTAATGGTAATGAGAACAGGCGTCCCTTGTATCGTTTATTCCAAATGCTGTGAAAAGCTTGTCCCAATCTATTTTAATATTGGAATATAGTTAGTATTGTGATACCTGCTGCCCATAGTTTGTTCTCTGTATGCCAAACTGAAGTCTGGAGAACTTGGAAAAACAGATTATGATTAAATATTTTAAAATTCTCTTGGTTTAGGTCTTAGTTTAAGGTCGTTTATATAGAAAAGTACGATTCCGTCTTTGAATAATAAGGCTATTTATATTGTCCTTTGAATTGATTCAATATACACTTTAAGCACACTTTTTTTCTTATTGGTTTAAACAGAGAATTAATTGGTTTGAACAGAGAATTAAGGACACGTTGTCAGGCAATTTTTAAATCGTAATCAATATTCTCATTTTTTCTACTTTGATTTACCAAGCAGTCGAATAACTGCATCCACATCGAATGGCCAACTACCAAGAAAAGCCAATACTTTTAATTTTTCAATTGCAAAATAATATCGAAAGCACACTTTTAGGCGCATCAGAGCATTTAAGCATTTCTCCCAATAATTTTTCCCAATCGACTTGTTCAGCATAATTCATTTCATTGCTGTTTTTGTTTGCATTGAAACTGGCAACTCAATGCCACTCACATTGTCAGTGGATTTACGAGAAAAAAAAACAACAAAAATCACCACATTGCGCCAATCAATTGCAGATTTAAAAAGTCGCATCTCTTTCCCTCAAATGTTGAAAATCTGCCACCGATAAAGTGCGACAACAGCACGTCTCAAATAACAACACACAATGTGTACGTCCAAACAGACACAATTACATACATGAATTCATTACTGTAGCACACATACACACACACAAAAACATATATATATACAAACACTGGCGCACAGCAAAATTGTAAATGTCAACGTAAACGCAAACAAATTCAATTAAAATAAAAACTCAATGCAATTCAATTCATTTCCATTGGCTTCGTTGTCGTTTCAATGCGATGCGTTGCACTGATGGCGTATTGAATGCGTACAGCGAGACAAATGACATAAACAAAAGAGCAAATATGCAAAAAAAAACCAAATAAAACATGCGACATGCGAAAAAAAGTGAATAAAATTTACCATTGAGCACGTGAAGGACGACAGTTTTGGGTGCACTGTTCGAGGGGCTGCAGGTGTAATTGCCGGAATCCTGCTTCTCCACAGCCAGTATTATTAATGATGCAGTCTGTAATTGAAATTGAAAGGTAAACAGTGCTTTGCTGTACACATTTCGACGTTTATTTGAATGAGCGAGTGTATGTGTGTGTGTGTGTATAGGTGCTGGTCAGCTTATGCGAAGCCAGATGAGCGCTTTCGAGCATTCGATCAGTTAAATTAGTCATCAGCGGCATTGAGAGTTGTTAGTGTAGAAAAGCTATAGATTATGATGAAATCAAATTTAGGATATTGCATTAACAGTTGGCGGTCTGTTGATGGTGGATTTTAAATTAAGTTTTCCACAAACGGGCAGCCAGAAGACAGCTGGATTGAACATCAAATCGTTGGACAAATTTTTTACAAAATTATTGTACCCTCAGAACTGTGGCATTGTAGCTGCGGAAGAGCAATTTCATATAAAAATGCAATTTTGCTTTAGTAGGAATTGAAACCAAAAACGTTTCTACTATTTAGCCAATGCATCAACCATTAAGCTAAGAAAAATACCGCCAGCGAGAAGGTATTGAAGAAAGAAAGGATTTCATATAAAAATACAATTTTGATTTAGTAGGAATTATAACCAAAGACTTTTCTACGAGTTAGCCAATGCATCAACCATTCAGCTAAGAAAAATACCGCCAGCGAGAATGTATTGAAGAAAGAAGGAATTTCATATAAAAATACAATTTTTTTTAGTAGGAATTATAACCAAAGACTTTTCTACGAGTTAGCCAATGCACCAACCATTAAGCTAAGAAAAATACCGCCAGAGAGAATGTATTGAAGAAAGAAGGGATTCCATATAAAAATACCATTTTATTTAGTAGGAATTATAACCAAAGACTTTTCTACGAGTTAGCCAATGCACCAACCATTAAGCTAAGAAAAATACCGCCAGAGAGAATGTATTGAAGAAAGAAGGGATTCCATATAAAAATACAATTTCGCTTTAGTAGGAATTGAAACCAAAGACTTGTTTACGAGTTAGCCAATGCACCAACCATTAAGCTAAGAAAAATACCGCCAGAGAAAATGTATTGAAGAAAGAAGGGATTCCATATAAAAATACAATTTCGCTTTAGTAGGAATTGAAACCAAAGACTTGTTTACTAGTTAGCCAATGCACCAACTATTAAGCTAAGAAAAATACCGCCAGAGGGAATGCATTGAAGAAAGATAGGATTTCATATAAAAATACAATTTTGCATTAGTAGAAATTGAAACCAAAGACTTTTCTACTAATTAGTCAATGCACCAACCATTAAGCTAAGAAAACTATCTCCAGAGAGAATGCATTGAAGAAAGAAAGGATTAGTGAATGCCATAGAATGAGTCGATAGGAGGTACAATAAGTTTTAAATAAATATCTGACATTCAAAAGGTCAGATGTAGTCAATGCGGCAGATAAATATAGTACCTATAAATATTTTAGATATCACATATCAGTGATTCACTGTCAGTGTTGCCAGATACCTGAAATGACTTTCTCCTAAGTATAAAAAATAAAATAATAAATAATAAAAACATAAAACTAAAATTTCCTTTCAAAATTGTAACAAAATTTTTCTAAAATTTAAAAAATTCCTAAAATTTTTTTTTTATGTTTGCCATTATAAACTTATGAACTTAACTTGTCATAAAAAAAATAAAAAAAATATTTTTATATTCATTTAGCTTCAACTACTATCATAAAACAAAATAGAAAAAATTGCATTGAATGAAATTCGCTTTTGTAAGCTTCCCTCATTCATTGCATAAATTAAAATCTCCATATCTGGCAACACTGTTCATTGTTGATTTGCAGTATTAACAGTCAGCTCAACTCAACTAACATTGATGCAACAATTATCTAAGACCTCACATATCATTGATTCAATGTTGTAAAAAACCCTTTGAATAGAGAGTTCCAACAGTTTGATTGCCTTGAGAAACCGCTCTTCCCTCCATAAGCCAATTTTTTCAACTAAGTAATTGAGCCAACTTTGAAAACTCTAAAAACTTTCACATGTGCTCAACGCTCAGCGCCACTTTGCACTACACTTGCGAGCAAAAACAACAATTAATTGCAGTTTTGTTTACTTCGCTGTAAGCGCGCCGCATAAACTTCAAAGTCCACTTGGCACAACTTGAAGTGCCGCAAATGTGTGAGAAAAAATGCGCATTGCCACTGTTCGACCTCCTCTCTATGTATACACACACGCGCAAATTTTTATATGCTAATTTTCCACTTTTTTAAGCTGAAACAAAAACAAAAATTGCCTCAACAGAAAAAATGCACCCACATACCGTAATCTGCTTAACTTCCGCCACTGTCATAGTTGTTGTAGTTGGTGTCATTGCTGATGTTGAAGTTGCTGCTGCAGTCGCCGCAGTTGTTGTTGGTGTCGTTGCTGCGCTGTTTGTTGTTGTATTGGTTGTTTTTGTTATGGCTGGTAATGTTGTTGACATTTCAGTCGCTGCGACCGCCACTCCAGCGCCGCTCGAGCCCGCTGCCAGTGACGAGCCAGCCGAGTGTGTTGCAGCCGCTGTCGCACCGCTCGCCGCTGCAGCAGCAGCCATTGTTGCGGCCACGTCAGCTGCATCATCGCTGCTCGCCGTTGTTAGCGACATTGTTGTAGTGGCTGCTGCTGTTGTTGTGGTGGTCGCACTGGTTGTGGTACTCGTTGTGGTTGTTGTTGTTGTTGTTGGCATATCTGGCGGCAATTCGATGCGTTCGATTTCCGTGCGCCAGCCCTTGCGATTATGCAAATATATTTGCTTTTGATTGTAGAACCAATTAATAAAAAGTGGCGGCTCCAGCGCCTGACTAATTATGCAGCGCAATTTCACTTGACTTCCCGCCTTGACGTGACGCGTCGGCTCGCCAATCAATTCCGTTTTCGGCTCTGCGCATATGTGTGCGTGCATTTAATGTGGGTATGTGTGTGGATTGGATGTGTGTGTGTTCGTAATTTACGAGAGTGTTTGCAAGTGAAATTGATTTGATGCGATGCGATGTGATGTGAAGTGTTTGCAGAAGATACAGCAAAATTATACAGGAAATTTAGATAATGGAATTTCGCAAAATACAAATTTGCATATCATGCGAAACAGATTCGCTCGCTCGCACACACACATAAATAGCAAATGACAGATTTATGTGCCGATGTGCGAACAGGAAGCCGAATATCAGTTTTGAATTAAAAAAAACAGCTACGAGAAAATTTAAAGTCCAAAAGTTGCAGTAAAGTTGGATTAGCTGAAGCTGAACTTTATGAAAGTAGAGAAAGTAAATAAGAAATTTGAATCTGTCAAAGGTGGCGTAGAGAATTTTACACAGTCTTTGAAGCTTGCAGTTGATTGTTTGATAAAAATTGTTGCTATTGAATTGCCGAAGGTGGCTTTGTGTTTGATAAAATTTTTTGCTATTCCAAGATATGGTCAAAACTGTCAAATATTCGCTAATAATGACAATTGACTGTCAGTTGACAGATGCACAGTAAATAGATCGATAGTTGACAGATTGATAGTTAAAAAACTAAGTTATGAGGTTAACAGATATGAGACTGAGACTGTTGAGATACTGAATTTTGACAGATTGACAATAGATATTCCATAGACTGACAGTTGACAATGTGGCAGTCGACAGATGGACAGTTAATAGACCAACAATTCATAGACTGACAAAAGACAGATGGACAGATAATAGATCAACAATTCACAGACTGATAAAAGACAAAGACAAAGATAATAGTTCAACAATTTACAGACTGGCAAAAGACAGATGGACAGATAATAGATCAACAATTCATAGACTCATAGACTAACAAAAGACAGACAGTTAGTGACGCAATTAGCAATTAGCGCCGTTTTGTTGCCACTATTCCTGGTTGTTACTTCTATAAATAGTTAACCCTCTCGGCAATCTGCTCCTCATAGTCACTCCGAGAGGTTAATGAAGGAGAGGAGCGAACCCAGTGAGTGAAGAATGGCTTTACCAATGTCTTCCAGTGAAAGTTGGTTGCGTTAGAAGATATTATGAGGGATGTCCATTTTGGTTGCTGGTTCTTCAATGGGCCAGTGAACCGTGATGATCGCAGTCAAGAGGTCTCTGTTCATGAGGTCCGCTGATCTGTTTTTACTGTATCTGGGATCTGTTGATTCTTTAACAGACTACCAGCTCATAGACTGACCAGTCGACTAATTGAGTCCATAGACTGACATTTGATAATGTAACAAGTTGACAGACAATTGAAACACTGACAGTTAATTGACTGACTCTTCATAGATTGACAGTTGACAAACTAAACTATGACAGACTGACCATTGACAAACTGAAAATTGATAAACCAACAGTTGACTAAATGACACTTCACAGATGGACAGTTAATAGACCAAAAGTTAAAAGTGAAAAACTGACAGTTCATTGACCAAAAGTTAAAAGTGAAGAACTGACAGTTCATTGACTGACGGTTGACAAACTGAACTATGACAGACTCACCATTGACAAACTGAGAGGCGATAGACCGAGAGTTGACTAAATGAAAGCCAATAGACTAACAGTTCATGCACCGAAAATTGAAAGACTAACTCTTAACAGATTGTCAGTTCATAGACCAACAGTTTCCAAAATGAAGTATGACGGATCTGACCATTAATCAACTATGAGTCCATAGACAAATGGTTTACAAATTGTATTATGACAAACTGGGACTTGACAGAGTGACATTTGAAAGACCAATAGTTCAAAGACCTATAATTGTCACACTGGAAGTTAATAAACCAATAATTCGTACATTGAAAGCCGATATATCAAAAGTTTGTTGACTAACAGAGCAAATTTGTAATCGCTAACCGATCGTTGGGATTGGTGACAAAAGGAATTAGAGAACTTTTGGTTTTGAATTGAATACGTGATAGGTTAGAGATCTAGTCGCCTAGTCACTGTTATTTAATCTGCTTCTGATAAGCAGAGTGAAATTCGAATCATAAAGTGGTAGGGATCCAGTCGCCAAGTCATTGGGATGTAAGCAAGGAAAGGTCTTCGATCAACAGAACTGAATTGTGATCACGAAGGTGTTAATATCTAGTCGTCTATTGATTGTGGCCTAATAACTTATATTACTAGGAAGGTCTGTGGTGAACAGAAAGAGTGGGAATCATGAAGGATTTGGGATCCAGTCGGTTAGTTACTATGATCGAATAACTTCTATCACCAGGAATCATGAAGAATTTGGGATCAAGTCGGCTAGTCGCTGTAATCTAAGTAACAAAGGGCATTTGACCGACAGAGTGGAATGGGAATCATGAAGGATTTGGGATCAAGTCGGCTAGTCACTGTGATCTAAGCAAGAAAGGTCCTTTGACCAATAAAATAGAATTGGAGTCATAAAGGATTTAGGATCTAGTCGCCTAGTCACCTAGTCCCTGTGACCTAATAACTTCTATTACAATGAATTTCTGTGAAGAACAGAATAGAATTGGAATCTTGAAGGATTTGGGATCTAGTCGGCTAGTCGCTATGATCTAAGTAACAAAGGGCATTCGACCAACAGAGTAGAATGGGAATCATGAAAGATTTGGTATCTAGTCGGCTAGTGACTGTAATCTAAGCAAGAAAAGGTCTTAACCAACAGAGTGGAATTGGATATATGAAGGGATAGGTATCTAAGTAGTCGCCCACTCATTGTGATCTAATAAATTGCTAATTGCTAGGGAAGGCTGTAATGAATAGAGTAGAATGGGAATCATGAAGGATTTTGGATCAAGTCGGCTAGTCACTTTGATCTAACTATGAAAAAGACTGCGACCAATCAAATAGAATTGAAATAGAAGATGTAGGAATCTACTCAGTCACCAAGAAACTGTGATCAAAGATGATTAGGTCGGTAGTTCAGCAAAATATCTGTGATTGATTTGTGCCTTTCAGTGTTCGGTTAAGACATTCCTAACAAGTATTTTACCAAAAAAAACCCTAAGATAACACAGATCAGTAAAGATTTAACAAGAAGATGTTGTTCTCATGAGATGACGTCATAAAAAGGGTTTTGTAAATTTTAGAAAATTCAATTAGTTCCTCGGGGCCTCCTGGTTTCAAAACTAAAAGGGAACAGTTGAAACTCAAATTTGACCAAAAATAAAAAATATATATTATAAGTAAATCTTGCTTAAAACAAAGAGCTGACCGAAAGAAGACTTTCTGCTGCGTTTCCTTTCGATTCACCTACCGACAATGCGCAAACTGACTATGGCGCTGGCTTTGGGCTCCGTCGACACCTGACACTCATAAGTGCCGGCATCCTTGAGCTGCACATATTTGATTTGCAGCGACCAGCGTTCCGGATTGGGCGCATAGATCGACTGAAAGCGCTGATCGGCAATGAAGGTTGTCTGATCGACGGTGAGTATGTGGCCATCGCGCATGCGCAGCCATGAAATGGGTTTCTTCACCAACTGTTTGACCTGCAAAAGTAATAAGAAAAGATGTACAAAAAAGATTTAAAATTATTTTAGAATAATAATATTTTCTATTACGGTTATTGAAACCAAAATATATAAACCTGTTGGTTCTTTAATATTGAAAATTGTTTACTAAACTTTTGTTAAATAAGCCACAGAAAGTACGTTTAAGGTGTAACTTCTGTCTGTCGTACACCAAATTGTATAGCAAAAATTATGACAAAAACTAATCATCAACTAATGGAGTTGCGGCCTCATTCTGCTCGTCGCAAATTTATGGCCACATAAATATTAGTTTTTTGTGCATGAATAAACACAAATACCCCAATTCATCAAGAATGGTCTTAAATGGCCTATGTTAAATTTTTGTAAATAGCAAAAACCAAATGTGTTGTTCCAAAATGGCGCACGGAAACTACTAGTTCCCGCAGCGAGTGCGAGGCTTCATTGTCAGTGAATATTTGGGCCAAATGCACTGACTACAACATACAGCAGATTCATGGCTGTCGATATATTTCACGTTGGCCATTTGTGTGATATCCTAATAATAGAACTAACGACACAAGCAACAACAACAACAAAAGTATCCAACGTGTAGCGGTAATGCGAATGAAGACAGCAAAATGACAATTCATTTCTGTCAATAATGACAATAATAATTTAGAAGCAATTTTTGTAAAGCTTCCTGCCAGCATTGGCCAATTTATTTATTGTGTCCATGTGTGCGTGTGTATTGGTATGTGTGCGTGTAACACGCATAAAGTAACAATGCGTGCATGGCGCGCAGGCAAACAACCGCACTAATACGCATACAAACACACTAACATACAAACACACACATTGTCAGCGGCACTGTGGCCAGTGTTGGCAGCAGCGAAAAGCAGGCAAAACATTGGTCACAGCCACGCAGCGCCCACACAAAAGGCTGTCAAAAGTGTAGAAGACATACACATCCACGCACACACACACACACACACATACACACAAACAGTCAACGGTACGTATGAGCGCGACAAGCCAAACACCGAAGAAGGCTGCTGGGTCAAATGACATCCTTTTGAACTGTTTGTCATCGATGGCAGTGTTGGGTGGCACCGCTGAACGGTGTCATGATTAGATGCTATAATCATTTGTTTTTGTTGTTGTTGTGAATGCTTTCATTGTTTTTGTTGTTGTACATATTGGTTGTAAATCTAGCAGTCACACACAAATACAAACGCACTGGCACACAGACGCACAGTTTAATGCCGAGCGCCATAGCGACAATGGGTCAGTGTATTACAACAACTCCACAGCACCTCGGCCGCACACACCCACACGCCCATTCGTCTCGCACTTCATGCAGCCGGAATTCGCCACTAGTCTACTCCTCAAGCACAAAGTCGAAAACGTAAGCAACAAAAATTTCACAAAAGCTGTCACAAATTGAAGCCAGCCCAAGCCAAAGAAGAACAAGAACCAACAACTACAAGAAGAAGAAGAAGCAGTAAAAGAGTAGCATAAAGCATCGTTGGTGACTCTCAGGTCTGCAGCTAAAAACGTTAGGCGCCTACTTGAATTTTCATTTCAACCCTCGCCCCATGGTCCAACAAACTTCTTAGCACTCATTCGCAACACCAACAACAACAACAGAGAAAACAAAGTTCTATGAAAAATACGCCACTTACTGCGTTTTTAATATGACGACGCCGACGTCGACGTCGCCGCCAACAACGTCACGCCGACTTTATTACTTTCGACGCTATGCCGGGCACAATGAAGTGACGGCAGTGGATAAAGGACAACGTCGTCATTATTATCAGCAGTGCGGCAACAACAGCAAGGACTCACCAACTTGAGCTCAAAAATTCACATCATGCTTAGCTTTAAATGAAGATGATTATCGACGAACGAGGGTGAGACGACGAGACGAAGCGACTGGCGCGCCGTCCGTCGGTTGGCGCGTGCGGCTCACTGATGTTTGGCACAGTCTCGAAATTTTTGGGGAAAAGCAGCCAGTGGGCGGGGCGCTGCAGTATTTCGTTGAGGTGACAAATTATTTTCGGCGCTTGGGTGAAATTTTTGCTGTGAAATTAGCTAATTTAGAATAGTTTTTTTTTTTGGTTGAGATTCGGTTATTGTGAAATTTTGTGTGCACGCTCGAGTACAAATTTGTGGAATTTCCCCAAGGAAGATGTAATGACAGGATTAGGTGTGCTTGTGGGCAGGTGTCGGCAGTGCGGTTTCTTCGACAATTCGGTCGGCTATGGTAAAAGTCAATTTAAAGTAGCCAAAAGCATAGCGTGACAACAAAGTTCATGAAGAAATTAAAATTGACAATTTTCCTATGTTTGCTAGAAATACATTGAAATTTTAATATAAAAATTGCGTTCACTGTCCTCTGTACTCCGTAGCCCATTTTACAATGCGTAATCTCAATATTTTCAACAAGAATTGTGATTTCGTTAATTTGAACAACTCATCCTGACCAATCGATACTGTAGAGTGAAGGGCTTCCTATGGTGTCACAACGAGCCAAACTGACCTATGTGTGCCTTCAGATCTAATTTGACTAAAGACAGCCTTTTCTATCTACCAACCTAACGATGGTACAAACTTTTCGAAGGCACTAAACTTTTGACACTACTAACTTTTGAAGTCCTTGTTGAAAACATATTTTGTCTCTCATGAGTTCTTTCGGAGTTCTAAAAGTAATCAGGTTGCAAGAAAAGTGGTCCCCAGCTTAAAATATTTATTTTTTGGTAGCCTTTTCCTCATTAAAGTAACACAATTTGACTATTTTTCCTCTTTCTATATTAACCCTAATTCCCAAAAGTGAGCCTCACAGTCTCGCTAAAGATTTCAAATGGTAATAAATCCAAAAGATTTTCAATTCCATTATTTTATGTAATCCTCTAATGGAATGTTAGAATTATATTGCATTTATAAATTTAACATTTTAGACAGTTTTTGTACTTTTTAAACAAATGTGTTCAGTAATTTTAGCTCATAGAAGACTGACAGTCTCACTTCTGGGCTTACGTTACTTTTAAAATTCTGGGAATTAGGGTTAAACCCGGTCTTCAAAGGCAATTTTGTCTTACAACGTTACAAAACATGTCGCTATCCTCTAAATCTCCAACCTCCAATTAGCCAAATTGATTGTCTGTTTTATTGTCCTTAAAGAAGCAAACAATGGATGTCAATGGATGGCAACCGGGTTTGCTAAGATTTGTCCTGAAATGGAATTGACAAAAAATGTCACCTCTTTTTCTTGCTTGCAGCCTCACAACGGCTCCAGTTTTCGTCAATGTTTATTGAACTATGTGAGGATCTTTTAGTTACACTTTTGAGGTTAGTAAACGAATGCACTTCAACTCCTCAAATGACCTCAACTAATCTCACACCATCTCAACTAATCTTCTATAAACAACAGAATCTCCTAGTTACACTTTTGAGGTTAATAATCGAATTCAGTTCAACTTCTCACATGATCTCAACTAATCTAAAACCATCTCAACTAATCTTTCATAACCATCAGATTCTTCTGTTACACTTTTGAGGTTAATAATCGAATTCAGTTGAACTTTGAGGTTAATAATCGGATTCAGTTCGACTTCTCACATGATCTCAACTAATCTCAAACCATCTCAACTAATTTGTATGGCCATCAGAATCTTTTAGTTAGGCTTTCGAGGTTAGTAATCGAATTCAATTTTACTTCTCATATGATCTCAACTACTTCTAAACCATCTCAACTAATCTTGCATAACTATCAGAATCTCCTAGATTCACTTTGAGGTTAATAATCTAATTCAGTTCAACTTTGAGGTCACTAATCGAATTCAATTTGACTTCTCATATCATCTTAACTAACCTAAAACCATCTCAACTAATCTTGCAAAACCATCAGAATATTTTATTTACACTTTTGAGGTTAATAATCGAGTTCAGTTCAACTTTTCATATGATCTCAACTAATCTCAAACCATCTCAACTAATCTTGCATAGCTATCAGAATCTTCTAGATACACTTTTGAGGATAATAACCGAATTCAGTTCAACTTTTCATATGATCTCAACTAATCTCAAACCATCGCAACTAATTTTTTATGACCATCAGAATCTTCTAGTTAGACTTTCGAGGCTAGTAATCGAATTCAATTTTACTTCTCATATGATCTCAACTACTTCTAAACCATCACAACTAATCTTGCATAACTATCAGAATCTTCTAGATTCACTTTGAGGTTAATAATCTAATTCAGTTCAACTTTGAGATCACTAATCGAATTCAATTTGACCTCTCATATTATCTTAACTAACCTAAAACCATCTCAACTAATGTAGCAAAACCATCAGAATCTTTTATTTACACTTTTGAGGTTAATAATCGAGTTCATTTCAACTTCTCACATGATCTCAACAAATCTCAAACCATCTCAACTAATCTTCTATAAACAACAGAATCTCCTAGTTACACTTTTGAAGTTAATAATCGACTTCAGTTCAACTTCTCACATGATCTCAACTAATCTCAAACCATCTCAACTAATATTGCAAAACCATCAGAATCTTTTATTTCCACTTTTGAGGTTAATAATCGGATTCAGTTCGACTTCTTACATGATCTCAACTAATCTAAACCCATCTCAACTAATCTTGCATAGCTATCAGAATCTTCTAGATACACTTTTGAGGATAATAATCGAATTCAGTTCGACTTCTCATATGATCTGAACTAATCTCAAACCATCTCAACTAATCTTGCAAAACCATCAGAATCTTTTATTTACACTTTTGAGGTTAATAATCGAATTCAGTTCAACTTTGAGGTTAATAATCGAATTCAGTTCGACTTCTCACATGATCTCAACTAATCTAAAACCATCTCAACTAATACTGCAAAACACACTTTTGAGGTTAATAATCGAATTCAGTTCGACTTCTCATATGATCTCAATTACTTCTAAACCATCACAACTAATCTTGCATAACTATCAGAATCTTCTAGATTCAATTTGAGGTTAATAATCTAATTCAGTTCAACTTTGAGATCACTAATCGAATTCAATTTGACCTCTCATATTATCTTAACTAACCTAAAACCATCTCAACTAATGTAGCAAAACCATCAGAATCTTTTATTTACACTTTTGAGGTTAATAATCGAGTTCATTTCAACTTCTCACATGATCTCAACAAATCTCAAACCATCTCAACTAATCTTGCATAACTATCAGAATCTTCTAGATACACTTTTGAGGTTAGTAATCGAATTCAATTTGACTTCTCATATGATCTCAACTACTTCTAAACCATCTCAGCTAATCTTGCATAACTATCAGAATCTCCTAGATTCACTGTGAGGTTAATAATCTAATTCAGTTCAACTTTGAGGTTAATAATCGAGTTCAGTTCGACTTCTCATCTGATCTCAACTCATCTTAAACCATATCAACTAATCTTGCATAAGCAAGATTTAAATAAAAACTTGAATCTTGGTTTTCACCTCAGAAAACCTCATCTAACAAATCAATACTTTTTTTATAGTAAACAAACTGACATTGATCTGACTGAGTCAATTCAAGATCTAAAGTCTTTGAGTTAATCCAAGTCAAATCCCCTAACTTTTGGCTAAGCAAACCTAATTCAAACATTACTCACTCACTAAGCTTACAACCTAACCTAACCTCACTTCCAATAACATTCGAAGACCTGAAAACCTCACAGTTTTAAAACGTTTATCAATGAATCGTTTATTAATTAATCCAATCAGATATTGTATAATTTTTGACCTCCGAACTTTGAATCTAACTAAACTCCAGTTTAATCACAACACCAGCTCGACTTCCTGTTACCGCATTTAGTTAGTGTCCAGACAGATATCACAGAATCTTTTGTCGCTTTGTAAGCCGCTTAGAGCGAGCACAACCTTTGACTTTGGAATAAATAGGGCATAGGGCATATGCTCTCACCTTCTCCAGGTGTGTCGCATACTAAAAATTACCAACAATAACGCAAGTCGGCTAAACAGCCAACAAGCCTGGCCGCAGGCTATGAATTTCAAAAGGCAAATGGCGAACATGCAGCGGCCGTCACCGCCTTCCAAAGGAAATTACGAAGCACATAAAAAGAGATGAAAATAAAATGGAATTCACACACACACACATACAAATATATGAAGCCGCAACGCATAACTACTCGACATACAATAACAAGCAACATAAAATAGAAAAAAGGAAAAACCAAAAATAACAGCAAACCAAAAAAAGAAGTCAAACAAACAGCAGCATTTTGATGTTTTTAAATTTTTTTTTTTCATTATTATTTTTTTTTAATATTTGTTTTTGGTATGTTTCAGCTGAATGCTTGTGTGGTACAGTTGTGGTATATTTATAAACGTGCAGTCGAAATGCTTTCTCAAGTTTCATGTCGCTTCATCGACTGGTCAACTAACCCACTTAGCGGCACAGCTTCTGCTGTCTCATCACAAAAAAGGCAAAGTTGGTGAATTCTGTGAAAAGTGCGGGTGGAAATAAATTTGCTGACATTTACCGAAAATGCCGAGCACATGCTTCGGTGCTCATGAAGTGTTTTATTTTACACCTTGCAGCAAATTTAATTATAGATTGTAAAACGAGCAGATTACACTCAGCGATTGGTGTACTTTTTCGGCGATCGTTGAGTGCTCGGGGCATTTTCTGACATTCACCGGCCAGCGCACATAAGAAATTTACAGAGGAAGGATAATGGAATTGTGATTATTTTGGTTGGAGTTTAGAATCAAATAGAGGCATTGACTGAATGAATAGAGGGATGTGAGAATGAGCCGAGAAACCAACCTATTGAAGGTGGTTCTTCAAGCATTCAGGTCCCATTACACTTAAGGCTCAGGAAAAAGAATGACAGAAGAGAGAAGGGGATGTAGGGTGAGAGAGGACAGGAGTACGCATTATCCTGTGTAAATTTCCTTGATTTTCTTACGACTTTCACGAGATCTCACTGAACTGAGGGTTTAAGATTCTCAGAGCATGAGAAAGAGCTTTATTCATTCCTACATCGAGAAAATACTCCATGATCTATGTACCTGGCCTCTTGAATTGAGTCCTTTGACCAAGTTGGATTCTCGACGATGCCAAATGCGGGCCTCATGAATTGGGTTCCACGATTAAGTGGGATTTTCGACGATGCCAAATGCTGGCCTCGTGAATTGGGTTCCACGATTAAATGGGATTCTCGACGATGCTTAATGCTGCCCTCATGGATTGAGTCCCATGAATAAGTTGGATTTTCGACGTTACCAAATGCTGGCCTCATGGATTGGGTTGCACGATAAAGTTGGATTCTCGACGAAGCCAAATTCTGGCCTCAAGGATTAAAAATAAAATTTCAATAGACTTAAATACAAAAAATGTTTCAGCTCTACAGGTCACATCATAATCGACTACTTGCCCATTCGCTACAACAAGTTGAGACTTTCTTTCGCTTCCCCAAACTGTTTCCTATTTTAAAATGCAAACAGCAACGTTCGGAAATGTCTGCATAAAATCTAAAAATGGCCTCAAATATGGTAACCATAGAACTAAATATAAATAAAATTTACCTATAATGACAATCACTGGACTGGATACACGAATCTTTGACGATATCCGTCTGAGGTAATTGAGTCAATCGTAGCAACTCTGGTTGCATCTGCTGGCAGCTATGGTTTTGCATGTAAATTAATATGTAATGTCAGCGATGGCAACTTTTCGCTTAAGCTGTAAATGGCACTCAAAGTTTTAATGTCGATAGCATCAGCAATTTTATGGCATATTTGTTTACGCGCGAAGAATTTCTAATAAAACAAACTGTGGGCCACTCGGTTGGGCGCAAATGAAACGCACATTTTCCACTATTGCCGCTAACAAATCCAGTGCTGCTGGCTGGTTTATTACAAATTTGTAAAGGTTGCTTTATCTTTGATTCGAGCACAGCGGCATCTAATGTCAGACACGCCTCGATGGCTGGCAATTTTACGCGCAATACTGCCTCAAGTGTTGTAGAATAAAAAATCGATTTCGGTTATTGTCGGTTGTAGGCAAAAGGACAAATGGGAAAATTTTATGGGTACTTGAATAATGAAAATTGCTGTGCGAAGCAATAGTTTTGTTGAAATTTGTGAGAATGTTTAAAAATTTGGTGAAAATAACTGGCCTTGGATATTTTTAGCAAAACATTTCTAGAATGAAAATTGATGAAAAAAATATTTATCTTTGAAAAGTCGTAAAGGAAGAATTGTTCATGTCAAACAAAAAAGACAGATCACGACAGACAATTCAGCTCCTATCAATTCTGTTTTAATATTAAAAAAAATTAGTGGCCGCTTTTAAAAAATACATGCTTGACAATTTTTTTCATACAGGCACCTAAAATTCATTTTTCGCATTCATACATTTAAAAAAAAAATTTCCGACTTTAAGAAACCATTTCTGCTGGTTGGCTGTAGTGAGATACACTTAGGCCTCTATATGGGCCCATTGTTATACCATAAATTCTACCAGTCCAATTTCATGCCGAACTCGAACGAGGGCTTTTAGCAATTTTCTTTCCGCACTTAAAGATTTTGCCATTGTCTACCAAGAGCGCACTTGTGTGATTCTTGTAATTCTCATCTCTTTCATGTACGTACGAGTAGCAATAGAAGTAGATGAGTGTTTCACCAGACCGAGCCAGGAATCGAACCTAGGACCTCTGGTATGAGAAGCCACCACTTGGAATGTGATGTTTATTTGGCAATAAGAGCCTTGAGGCACTCTTACCGGTTAGGTAAGGTGAGGCTAAGGTGGTTGCCTCTGTAAGAGACACACTCGGCGGCCTGAAAGGCCCGTTAAGATACCACAAATTCCACAAATACACAAATGTGTATACAGCACTGTTTTTTTGCTCATATGTTACAACAAATTTCAAACGGATGAGGAAAGGGTTGAGGGGACCTACAGTTTAACGTCGAATCCGAACGGCGATTTTGGCAATTTTCCTTTCACACTTGAAGAGAGCACTTGTGGGTTTCTTGTAATTCTAGCGATAGAAGTAAATGAATATTTCAGCGGCTTGAGCTAGGAATCGAACCTAGGGCCTCTGGTTTGAGAAGCCAGCGAACTATTGAGGCCGACAACCAAGTCGTATCTTATTCCAAATCTGTACGTAATATTTTCAGGTGCTCACACCAACCCAGTGGCGCACACAGGGGGCGTTTTGGGGGGTCAACCCCCTTCCAAACACAAAAATGTCTGGTACATAATACCCCTCCCCACCCAAAATGAAATCCTGTGTGCGCCACTGCACCAACCAATTTAAACTCAAACTCAAATTAGTGAAGCTGTTTGCCTTTGTGGTCAAATATTTCAACAATTCATAAACACTTTAAACCCGAAAGCCATCATTCCAACATAACCTTAAATATTCGCATAAAAGTTTAATTTTCATGGCACCAACATTTTAAAGTGCTGAAAAAACAATTTCACTTTTTGCTGTTGCAACTTTTTTTCTCAAGAATTTATGCCAGCATTCATATTAAAAAATATTGTTTGCAACTTAATCCGCCCATTTCCACTCGCACTCGACTTGCACCTGTGAAAAGGTAAGCAAAATTGCAATTGAAATGAAAATCTCCGACTGCTTGCCGCTCTTCACGCAACAATTTAGCTTCATTTAAAATTCTGCGAAATGTTTAAATTTGCGCTCGCACCACGAACCGAAACTGGCGGCTACCGCTCAGTTCCCCGAGGGGGCGTGAGCGGCGCAATTGCGCTGTAATTAACACCATATTTGTTGTGCTGCTTGTTGTTGTTGGTTTTGTTGTTGTTGTTGTGTTTTGTACTTGTGCTCTCGTGCCCGTTTATGCGGCGCTAAAACGCTTCTAAAACTTTTAATTGGAAAGTGGTTTGATTAAGAAAATAGTAGGAAAGTGTAGAAGTGTAATTTTTTTATATTTTTTTATATTTTTTTTGTTGTTGTTTGTTTTTGTTCATTTTCCTTGACTTCAGTCATTTAGTGGCGAGCCAGCAGCGGGACGCACACAATGCGTCGGCCTGTGTCGCTTTTGGGCGCAGCTGAAACGCGCAGCGGTCGCAGGTATCAGTGCGTGAAGAGCAAATATTTATGTGCCTTGTAAAAGAAAGAAAGAAGAACAAAAAACCCTTGGCTGAAAATTGTAAAACCTCAAAAAATGTGTGTGTGTGTGTGTGTTTGTGGGTGCAGCGCAACTCAATTATTCCTACGAAATTTTCCTTTGGGCGTAGAGTGTAAGGGGCGCCGCTGTTATGTAATTTTCTTGGCGTTTTTTCTGCTTCTTTCATTCAGCTTTTCTTTTTTTTGTTGTAAGCATAAATCAGCGAATCATAATTAAAAAAGCAAATTGCGAGCGAAAAAGCAGCGAGAGAAAAATGGCAAACGCAAAAATGCTAAAAAAAAGAAAATATGTGAATACGAACGAACAAGGCGCCAGAGTTGAGGAAAACGTTTAAGCTGTGTGCGGCCGCCGAGTGCGAGTGTGTGCGTGTGTGACTGCTGCCAGTGTTGCATAGTAAAGGCTGCATTACAAGCACAAAAATGCATACAAACAAACACACAAACATATAAATAAATGCACCTACATACATAGCACCAGCTGGTACATAATTACGTATATGCTGCGCGTATTTACTGCATTCACATGCACACATACATACATTTGGCTCTGTGTCTGTGTGTGTGCGCGTGCAGCAACTCCTTTGTGAGTATTTAGGTCAGTGTGGTGTGTGGCAGTAAGGGAAATTGATACTGTAAATGTAGTGATGTGGCAGGCAAGTTTACTACCAAACTTCCGACTGCCAGCCTCTCTTGCTTTCTTTTATTCAATTTTGCGCTGCACATTTCGCCTCGCACACATTTTTCTTCACTCTTTTTTTATATAGGTATATAATTTAAAATTTTTTTTTTTTACTTTTTTTGGAGAAAGTCCGCTCGTAAATTGTGGCCAAGTTTGTACAAAAAAGATAAGTTAACGAAAATAATGCTCGCTCTTATTTTCACTTTTCTTTTGCCGCATTTGTTGGCATCAGTTTTGCAGGCTAGTGTGCTGCCTTGGCGCTTAGTGGGTTAAAGTGAGCCATTAAATAACAGATTAGACACACTTTTTAGTTTACAGTCCTAGCAAGCGATTACAGATCACTGATGACTTTTGTGAAAGATTGGATTTGTGTTGGATTAGCAGTGAGTGTCAGGAAAACTTTACGGTGCCTCTTCTTCAATAAGGTCGATAGCCTTATGAGAAACTAAAGTTTAGAGTGGAGAATGAAAAGGACAAAACTTATAGATGGACCCAACATTAGATAGTTGCAGGAATAGAGAGGCAATGGGACAGAAGAGAAAGACGCCTTAACGAATCGAAGAATAGATGAAAGGACGAGCGGATTGGCAGATGTATACATAAATGGAGCAATGGATGAAAGTATTGACAAATGGTTCAAGTGAAAAGATGGATGAATCGCTGGACAAATGGACGAATTAACGACTTTATTATCAGTTGAAGGGACTAGACTATCTGTGCAGACATATAGAAAAGGCAAGGAGACATACATGATCGATGCTCAGTAAATGAAACAACAAATTGATACTCGGTAGGAATAGATGGACCCAATGATAGATAGTTGAAGGAATAGAGAGACATAAGGGATAGATGCATAAGCGAATCAAAGGATAGATGAATGAGCGAGTGGATCGTGAGATGTATATACGGAGGAATAAATGGAGGTGTTGACAAATGGACAATTGAACGAATGAACGACTTTATTATCAGTTGAAGGGGCCTACTATGTAGATGGAAGGATTTGCAGACAGATAGAAAATGCAAGTAGTAATACAGATCGGTGCTCAGTAAAAGAAACGACAAATGGATACTCGGTAGAAACAGATGGACCCAAGGACAGATAGCTGGAGGAATAGAGGGACAGAAGAGATAGATGCATAAACGCATTAAAGGTTAGATGCACGGACGAGCGGATCGGCGGGCGTATATAGGGGGGAATGGCTGAAAGTATTGACAAATGGTTCGAGCAAAAAGATAGACGAAAGATGATAGGTCGACTAGATTATGGGACGAAGGGACAAACTAGACTGACAGATATGTAATATATGTAGTACCGACAGACGAATAGAAAATGGAGATCTGTCTATCGGTACTCAGTAAATGAAGCGACAAATGAATACTCGGATCTGCACACAAACAAACAGATACACAGATAAATGTACAATTGAAAGGGAAAACGGACGAAGGAAGGAGGCTCAGAAGAACGAGAAAAGAAACCGATAAACGGAAGTATGCAGAAACGCAAGAAATCTAGAAGAAAGAAAAACGGAGAAAGAATCAGGTGAGAAAACAGTTTGAAGGACAAATGGAAGCATGGAAATGCGAGATAAAATATTTATGAAGGGGCAACCAAAGGGAAAAAAAGAAGAACAGGGCTACTGATTGAGGGGCAGACGGAAGAAGGAAGAGTCGTAAGTAGGAATAGAATGGTAAAGCGATTGGCAAAGGGTCAGATCAAGGACGCAAAGATAAGCAGAAGAGTTGATGAGGGGCACAGATGGAGAAAGGAAAAAACAGAAATATGGGCAGACGAAATAATGGCAGGATAGACAGAAGGACCGACGGAGAACGGAAACATGAGTAGATGGACGGACAGAGGCACAAATGAAAGAAACAGAAACAGAAACATGGAAAGATAAGTAAATGATCTGATGGAGGGGCATATATAGGAGGGGCTAGATGGAAGGATCGAAAGATTAGCAGAAGTTCTGATGGACGAAAAGATGAAAGGCAGGACAAACGGTAGGACGGAAAGAAGAAAAGATAAGTCGAAGAACTGAAGGAGAGCATATAAAGGAAAAGATAGATGAATATGTGGAAAGATGGGTAGAAGTACTGAGGAACGAAAAGAGGAAAGCAAGGACCAACGGTAAGACAGAAAGAAGGAAATATAAGTCGAAGAACTGGTAGCGGGGCATATAAAGGAAAAGATATTCGGAACAATAGAAAGATGCGTAGATGATGACGTACTGAAAGACGAAAAGAGGAACAGAAAGACAATCGGTAGGACGAAATGAAGAGAGATAAGTCGAAGAACTGATGAAGGGGCAAATAATAATAATTAATAATTGACTGGCACGACAGCCCGCTTATGCGAGACTAAGGCCTAGCTTCCCGCAACCACCCGTGTTGTGCGTGTGAATTTGCACGCGGGTGGAAGGGACCTACAGTTTTATGCCGGTTCCGAACGGCAGGTTGGGAGCCATTTCATAAGCAATTTTTACTCTCAGAGGTTTGCTATTTCCAGCTGAGAGCCACCGAAAGAGAAAACGAGTTTTCCCGTTATTTTTTTTAGGTGTTATTACAGGCAGTATTTGAACCTGAGTCGCTGCCTTCGACTCGCGGTCCAACGCACTAACCAAATGAGCCACGGCGGCTTCCGTGCGGCTGATGAAGGGGCATATAAAGGAAAAGATAGTCGGAAGGATGAAAACCAGATGGGTAGAAGTACTGAAGGACGGAAAGCTGAGAGGAAGAACGAACGATAGGACTGAGAAAAGGAAAGATAAGTGGAGCGGCTATAAAGGTAGGAATATACGGAAGGATGGAAAGATAGGCAGAAGTACTGAAGGACGAAAAGAGGAAAAAGGACCAACGGTAGGACGGAGAGAAGGAAAGATAAGTAGACGAACTGATGAAGGGGCATATAAATGAAAAGAAAGACGGAAGGATGGAAAGATGTGTAGATGATGAAGTACTGAAGGACGAAAAGATGAAAGGAAGATTAATCAAAAGAATGGAAAGAAGGAAAGGTAAATCGAAAAAATAATGGAGAGCATATAAAAGAAAAGATGGGTAGAAGGGTGGAAAGATGGGTAGGAGTTCTGAAGGGCGAAAAGATGAAAGACAGGACAAACGGTAGGACGGAAAGAAGGAAAGATAAGTCGAAGAACTGAGGAGGATCTGATAATGGTATCCCTTCTGGAACGGCAGGATGGAATGACAGTCAATGGGCGGAGAAATTAATGATTAATTAATTAATTAATAATGAAAAAATACGGTTAGAAGTACTGACGGGGTGGGAGGGAGACAAAGAAGTGAACGACGGAGAAACTGTCAGCAGAACCAACGAAAGAACACCCGGAAAGATGTATAAACCAAAGCACTCACAGTTGGACAGACGTGGAATTGAATTGAGGGATGGGCGCGTGCCGGGAAACGCACTTATGGATACCAAATTTACACGGGATTGAAGTGCAGCATTGCATCTCAACTCGCTCGCACATCCACCCCAACCCTTCGAACATTTTAATCGCGGAGCAAAGTTCAGTGCAATGCCATAACTCGAAAATCAGTATAATCACTGTCGTGGGGTTCCCCCCACTTGGTGCACCGCATCAGTGTTTGAATCTATTTTCATGTCACTTAGTAGCCAACAACAACTAAGCAAATACAACAACACTATTTTTGAATACTCACATTGCATGGCAGATAGGCGTGAGTGCCCGCCTGGCTGATTATTGTCTGGTAATCATCGATGACTGGTGCGGGCTTTGGCGTTGTTGTTGCTCGAGGACGGCGCGTTGTTGTTGCTGCCGTTGTTGTTGTTGTTGTTGTTGTTGTTGTTGTTGCGGCTGCAGCCGTTGTAGCACCGATAGCTGATGCTGTTGCCGCTGCCGCATCAGTCAAATGGGTTGCTGATCTTGTTGCCGCCGTTGTTGTTGTTGTTGTTGGCGCACGCTCATACAAATTGCTGGCAACAGTTGCCATTGATTGATTGTGCAATCTTTTATCTGGTTGGAAATTTCTATCGTCTATTACTAAATTACTATTAACAGCTGCTGTGTCGATGACAACGATGCCACTGCTGCCATTTGCTGCAAAATTGTGACCGTCCGGCGGCAGCTGCACCAGTTGCTGTGCGTATTGTTGCTGCTGTTGGCGCTGCAGTGACGCGTACAGTTGCTGCTGCTCGCGCATGTACGCCACATCGTTGCGATTATAGCTGTAGTTGTTGTTGTAGTTGTAATTGTTGCTATTGTGGATTTTTGGCCTTTGCAGCGGTCGCACCTGATGCGCAGCGCTCGCCTGCGCGTCCACAGCGTTGCCATTATTGCGATAGTAGTTGGTGCCTTTGTTGTAGTCGTTATTGTTGCCGGCGATTGTTGCCGCCGCGGCATAAGTGTTTGTGTTGCCAACTCGTTGGCTTTCGGTTTCCTCATTATTCGCTGTCAGCGGCATTTGTGTGGCCACCAGCTGCGCAGCGGCTGCCGCTGCCAGCGACTCGATTGTTGTGGAG
>OY764961.1:107699965-107911004 GCA_963668005.1 Melieria crassipennis
TTGCTGTTGTTGTTGTTGCTTTTATTACAAACGCCGCCGAGGCCAACGCTGCTGACTTTCTTCCGGCAACTCTGCTCCACTCTTTGTTATTATTGTTATTGATGATGCTGCTGCTGTTGTGTTGTTGCTTGAATTGTGTGTTGTTGTTGTTGCTGTTGTTGTTGTTGGTATTGCTGCTTGCGTAATTGAATGAGTCCTTAGAACTGTTGTGTCTTTGAGTAATGTTGGCGCTGTTGACGTTGCTTTGCTTTGAGCTGTCGTTGTTACTGTTGTTGTTGTTTTTGTTGTGGTTGTTGTGGGTGTTGCCTCAATGCTTGGCGTTTCTGTTTTTGGCGTAGTCGCTGCCGCTGTCAGTGCTGTGCTCTCAATAGCATTTAACGTCGAACCTAGAGACAAGATAAAATTTAAGTGGATGTAAATTAATTGTAGTCCTTTTTTCAGTGCCTTTAAGTAGTGGTGACCCGCTTCGCGCCGGCCCTGTGCCGCACGCCATGGAGCGGTGGAGCGGTTTTGTGTGGCGGCGGAATGTTGATTGACTTGATTGTCAGGAGGATGGAGAGGGAGGGGCTGGGTGGCGTTGATAAAGTGTATATAAGTTAAATTAATTTGCTCGCTATAAATAATTATCTCGAAATGCAATTCTCGTTACGTTTATATATATGTGTGTGTGTGTGTTGAGTTAATGTTTAGCAATACATATGGCGAAAATGAGAATTTGATATAAAAGAAGCTCACTTCATTTTAGTTTCTCTTGAAGTTTTTCTTTGCTGCACAGACGATTGAGTTACTCTCTTAAATAACTTAACAACTTTGCAACAGTGTATTATTACTATGTAATGAAAGTAGTTGTTGTTGCTTTTGTAGAAAGATCACCAACTTTGAACTTTCATTTGTGTCTTGCTGTGAAGGACACATGAGTCATATAATTCTTTGCCGGCACGAAGACATATCTACAGACATGCTTTGGGTATGTATAGCAATGTTGCCAGACTATGTTTTTAGTACAATATGAAAATTCAATTTCACTGAAATCAAAATTTTTGAGAAATTCAATGCTGATTTCTTGCTTCGGCAGAGCATTAAAAATTTAAAACTAATTAAATATTAAAAAAGAATTACACAACAATAAATATGAAAAATCGGACAACACCATTGCATACGTATAGAAATGTTGTACATATGTATATGTATGTATGATAATAAAATTAATTGAGAGTATGAAAATTCAATTTAACTGAAATCAAAATTGTTGAGAAATTCAATGCTGATTTCTTGCTTCGGCAGAGCATTAAAAATTTAAAACTAATTAAATATTAAAAAATAATTAAACAAAGAAAATATGAAAAATCGGGCAACACCATTACATACGCATAGAAATATTGTACATATATGTATGTATGTATGTATGATAATAAAGTTAAGTGAGAATATGAAAATTCAATTGAATTTAAATCAAAATTGTTGAGAAATTCAATGCAGATTTCTTGCTTCAAAGAAGCATTGAAAATTTACAACTAATTAAATATTCAACAATAAATAAACAAAAGGAAATATGAAACATCGGGCATCACCATTACATACGTATAGAAATATTGTACATACATATATATACATATGTATGTGTGTATGGTAATAAATTATAGTAACAATAAGAAAATGCAATTGAATTTAAATCCAAATTGTTGAGAAATTCAATGCTGATTTCTTGCTTCGGCAGAGCATTGAAAAATTTAAAACTAATTAAATATTAAAAAATAATTAAACAAAAAAAATATGAAAAATCGGGCAACACCATTACATACGCATAGAAATATTGTACATATATGTATGTATGTATGTATGATAATAAAGTTAAGTGAGAATATGAAAATTCAATTGAATTTAAATCAAAATTGTTGAGAAATTCAATGCAGATTTCTTGCTTCAAAGCATTGAAAATTTAAAAGTAATTAAATATTCACAAATAAATAAACAAAAGTAAATATGAAACATCGGAAATAGAAATAGTGTACATATATGTATGTATGATAATAAATTAAAGTACAGTGCAAGTATGTTTGTGTCGCCATAAAGTGAGAAAGTCAACTTTTCAGTGAGGTCAACAATGGGTCTGCGCCTTTGTATGGCTGTATGTATTTATATACATATGTATGTATGTATTAAGTATGTGCCAGAAATGGGTCAAGCTTTTTAGTGTTCTTTTGGGCAGCATTTTGCATGGCCAGCCACAAGCGCATAAAATCTTTCGTAGCACTTTGCAATTGCTTTATCATTGCACATAAAAGTGCATACAACTACAAGCAAAAACACGCTGTGCACGCAGTTGTAGCTTCTCCGCTTTTGATTATGTGCAAAGTTTTTGCTCGTAGCGAAACATTCGGGCACTAAAACGCATTTACGAGAGTTAACAAGCCGAATGTTGAAACAAGATTGAAACAATTTTGCAGCAACTGTACACCTGATAGCCTGACGAAAGGACTCCACGTATATTAAGGAATCGACTCTTAAGAATTACTACTTAAGAATTCCTTGCATGCAGTTGCGTCTTGTTTAAAAAGTGCTTTGACAATTTTTTCAGGAATGCATTCCCCTTGCATGTACTGTCCACTTGTTAGTGCCAAGAATTGTGCTTTTAAAATGTCCTCAATTTCTGGGAAAAACGCGGACATTGGTTCTCAACCAAAAAACAGTGTTCCTAGTAGAACAAAATAATAATAGAAATTGATTTGGTTTCTGTGAAGTAAAGCTTTTTTTTGACGATTTTCATACTCTGCCTAATAATGTTAGCAGTGGCGCAAACATGACTTTATTTTGAGTGTCCCCCCTCTGTTTTGAGTACAAATTTTAAGCTCAATACCATTTACAATCTTATTTTGTACCAGCAATTTTGGTGTTTCGGGAGGGGGGTTGAACCCCAAAACCCCTGTGTGCGCCACTGAATGCTAGTATACATAGTACGAGTACTTAAAATCATAATCACATGACGAATCACTGATGTCATGAAGTGACTTCTATCAGTTCGTTTATCTACTAGACTACAATCCTGTGGCTTATTACAAACAACATTGGTACAACAACAATGAATTTTAATTAGGATTCAATCCTGAATGAGAGTCAGTATAAAACTTTAAAATCGTTTCGAATTCAGATCGGAACTAAACTAATGTAGTCCACATTATTTGAGTGATGATTTCAGTTCCTTCTTTAATATATAATTAATTATTAATTACAATTAAATTTATAATATAATTATAATATAATTAATTATAATTATAATATAATTAATTATTAATTATAATAAAATTTAATTATAATTAAATGACACTCATACGCCTCGTTGCGCTACGCAAAACAAATTCACATATCGCAATTACCCAGTTTGAATGTATTTTTTTTGGATTGGTGTCTTAACCCATTGCTGCCTAATGGGTAAAATTTTACCCATGAAAATGGATTTTTTTTTAAATCACAAAAAAGTCAATGTTTGAGATCTCTCAAAACTATTGATAGAGATAGTTAGGGTAAAGATGGAACTACCTTAACCTAGTGAAGGTCACCCTAAAATTTCGCCATCTAGCTAGAGTTACCAGACTCCAAAAATCGTGAATTTTTCGGAGGTGGAAAATGTGGCGGAACGTAGTGGCCTTAGACCTTCACAAAAATCTGCCTCCTAACTCACCTGTAAAAAATGCAACTTTTGTTCACGTGTTGTACACTTCACAAAGTATGGAAAAAAGCTACCATTGCTGCGTAATGAAAATTGAACGGGTACAAAATACCTAATTAAAATCTCAGCAACGTGCAGAGATATAAAGCTGAAATTTTGTTTCTGATCATTTCGGGTCACTTCTAGGTCGTGTATGAAATTTTATCAAAATCGTATGGGTGGAATGACCTTATCTATTCAAGCTCTGATTAAATCTGATTAAATTTGATATTGAAAAGGACTGGTCTTTGGAACAATAACTAGAACTGAACAACAACTCTCTTTATTAAATCTCTGATTAAATTTGGTATTGAAAAGGACTGGATTTTTGGAACTATAATAAAAACTGAACATAAAGTCTCTCTAATAAATCTCTGATTAAATCTGATATTAAACAAGACTGGATTATGGAAGTATAATAAAAACTGAACACCAACTCTCTCTATTTTCTCCCTGATTAAATCTGATATTGAAAACGATTGGGTTTTGAAACTAAAATTAGAACTAAACACCAACTCTCTCTATTAAATCTCTGATTAAATCTGATATTGAGAAAGACGGCAAGTCGAAAGTCGATATGGCAACCAGAAAACCCCTCTGTTGAACAAGAGAAAGCGCTCTTGGAAGAATCAAGTATTACAGGATCCTTGCTGAGTGCTCCAAAGATGCCAATAACAGCTCAATTACGAACTGTAGCCAAACTTTTCCTAATCTTTCATGTTACATGCGACTTTTTAATTGAATGAAAGAAACCTAATATTTGATGTCAACTCCGAACATCAGATTAGTAGACTTTTCATTGTAAATTCATAAAAATTCATAGGTTTACCTTTCTAAGCCAATGTCTTATCAGCGTCATACTTAAATTTCGACCTATTCGAATTATCTTCCATCTCTCGTTAATTCGACAAACACATCACAACACACACATAGCAGCTAATCCTTATTTAAAAGAGCCAAACTTAATGGCTAAACTTTGCTCCCTAATACCGCAACTAATGCAGGTCATAACTTCAAATACTCGGCAATCGTAATGTGCAGGACATTATCGCAGCGGTAAGCTGCTACTTAAGTGCCGACCGACGAAAGTGAGCTATTACCGCCGCTGGCCAACGCTAATTACTGCGAACAAGTTTGGGCATGGAAAAGTTATGAGCCGCAGAGCCAAAATGTCTGTGCCGATAAAATGAAGTCAACTAATTATTTTGGTGCGCATTTTCATGTTGTGTCGAGTACATGAAAATGTAAATAGATGCGCTGTCGTTGGCGGTACGTGGAATGCATAAAGGCGAACTTTATGTATACTTAGGCGGAAACTTGATGCACGCGTAAAATCTGCGATATGAAGTGGTGTGCTTAACGCATAAAAATCGCTGCTTAATAATGCACTCAAATTACAAATATTATACAATCGTACATAGACCGCAACGCGGTGGTTAGACTGCGCGTCAAAGTTTCGGCTGCTGCAGAAGGCCAAGGACTCTGTTGGCACTTTGTGTGGGACAGCACAAATGACAGTGAGCAAAGTACCAAAAACAAAAACAAACAACAAAAATGTTCCAACAATAAATAAAACTCAAATAAAGTTGGTGAAGCCGAAAAGATTTTTTGTAGGCGGACAACTTGCTTGTTATTGTTGTATGACCGCGCAATGAAAAAGTCAAATGTCAATGTAAAAGTTTGACACATCAAAACAATTTCTTAATCACCAACGCAACGCAGCACATAAATGATATCTGCCAACAGCAGCAACAACAACAACAACGACCACAACAACAAATCGACTCAGCTCGCCGATTAAGTTTGCGCACAAACTTAAAAGCCATAAAAATATACAAATTAAACTGCGTCAAAGTGTGACACAAAATGTGACCGAACAGCAGCAGTAAAAACGCAAACAGCAACAACAACAACAACGACAACTAAAGCGAAAACATTATGACATTTCATTGGCATTTACACGGATTTTATTAGGCCGATGAATAAATTTTACAAGTTCCACGTTGCGTCGTTCTTGTGCCAACGCACAGTGATGCGACTCCATACAACCCCTGGACAAAATTAGAAGGAGTGGTCCGTTCTTCACAAAATTTGGTATGATAGTTAATCATGGTCTGCTTAATTGAAATCTCCATTTTGTTTTTCTTTTAACTGTTGTAGTTTGGCAATGCCTGAGACTTACATTTTCAATTTTCGCCATTTTTGGTGAGCTGGTGAACCAGATTTTTCATATTTTACATTTAATCGGCAACACCATTGATAATTACAAAGAGTAACAGAAATTGTCTAAGGACCCTTTAGTTTTGCAATAAAAATGATAATAATAGATGTATGGTTTGCATTTGTGCAGATTTTTCAATGCATGAAAATGCTGATTGCATACTTTTAGGGATGAATAAAATAAATTTTGTAGAAAAATAGGTGTTTAGACCACTTTTCAAATTGAATTCTTTTCTGAGATCAGAAGTTATCGAAGGATGTAATTACATTATCCGACAAAGAAAGAATGCCTCTTAAAATAAAAAAATCGAGGAACATACTTTCACATACTTTTTCGATATTTTCCTCTAAGTTTTGCTAATTTTCAGATTTTTAATTTAGAAAAATATTTCAATTAAAAGTGAAGTAAAAGCTTAAGCTTTGATAAGTTTGAGAAAACATCAAAAGCGAAAATGGCCACATCATTTCTCAATCTATATTGAAAGTTTTAGCAACTTCTTGGTAACCATGAATTTTTACAATTTTTTTTACTCAATAGACTAAAAAACAGAAAATATGTGTTTAAATTTTTTTGTGAAAAAAGTTTCAACTTTAAGCCGCTTTTGCACAAACACTACATAATTTTTTGCACAGATTTTTTGGGATTTTCTTAGTTGGAGTTTTACCTTTCAAATGACATTAAAATCGTTAAATTCTGAGACTATAAATTTTTTTGAATTATGTCTATGGAACGAATCACTGTGCAACGTGGTCAACAACTAAACTAACAATAACAAAAACAACAACAACATAAACCACAACAATAGCAACATGGGCAAATATGTAGCAAGCACTGTGTGCGTCGTCGCCTGGGATTGTGACGCGTGTAGAGAGTTGCGTTGTGCCGCAGCGAGGCACAAGTGAGGTTAGGTTAGGTGGCAACATTGCCGCACAGCAGCGGAAAAGTTGCGCGGCTTGTTATCGCGGCAATGTCGTTGACAATAATTCGACGACACTGTTAATAATTATGAGAGCACGCGGAAAATTGGCTTCCTGCTGCGAGGAACGCGCACCCACCGACACAGCAGCAACAACAACAACAACAACCACAACAAGACAACGCCCCAAGCATTGACTGCTCGACTCGTACACTGGCAGCAGCCGCTTGTTATCGCTTGCCGAGGACACACAGCCAAGGAAGCGCGGCCGAAACTTAACAACTTCACAAGTACACAGCGCGTCCTTCAGCGCGCCCACAGCAGCAAGGCGCAACTGACGACGACGCACGCGAAACGTCGAAAATACGTCTGCCGCTGGCTGTCTCGTGGGAAAATGCCCAGCAGTGGTGCGCCACGCACGCACTGAGGCAGTTCAGTTCGCCTGACAGCCTGCGTGCCCGTACGTAGGCGCGTCTTATCGTCGCAGCCGCATACTCGTACACAACAAGCGGTATTTATTTGTCGTGCCGTTACAAGCGCACCACACCGCAAACAGTGGCTGCCACAACGCGCCAACATTTCAGCCGAATAACAACAAAAAATTACCTCCGCGCTAAGAGCATCGAGCACGCCAATTCGTTCCGCTGGCAGCGTACGAAAATTTGATTATGCAAAAGTTAAAATTTAACGCAACCAACGGAAATGCCAACAACCTCTCGACAGTTCGCCTAAACGTCATTGCCAGGCAGTCGGCTGGTGGCAGTCGGTTATTATTTGAAGTCGAAGTGGCTACAATGATGATTATGGGGTGAAGTGTGCTCGTTTGAGGCTGCTTAACGGTACGAAAGTTTCCGCCATTCGAGTTGCAACTCCGATTATCAGGTTAATGCCTATTAAAGGCAGAATTTGCCAAGTTTGCACGGTAACAGAGTTCGCTTGACTTACACTCGACACGAGTTACGATGAGAATTGAGCGACAAGACACATGGAATGAGATTGAGTTGACGAAGGCAACTAAGTTAAGTAGGAACGAGTAATAGGTTCTGTGATATTGAACGAACTTAGTTGAAAAGGATTCGTTTGAGCACTGCGACAGGATGACTACAGAATCGAAAGTTTGAATGAGAAACTTGACAAGCGACAGTTGAGCGACAATGAGCGACAATGAGCAACTTGACTATTGAGGGTTTGAGATTTGATTGAATACTTACGAGGCGGATTGAAGAACCAAGAGTTCGAATGAGCAACTTGACTATTGAGGGTTTGAGTTTTCGCATAAACTCAACGATTGAAAGTGTGGCTGACAAACTATGAGGATCGTGAAAAGACCGAGAGTTCGAATAAGCAAATCGTCGATCGATAATTTGGCTGACAAATTATGAAGCTGGTGAAAAGACCGAAAGTTCATATGAGCAATTAAACAATTGAATGTTTGGCTGACAAATTATAAAACATATGAAGAGACCGAAAGTCCGACAAATTATGAAGCTGGTTAAAAGATCAAAAGGTGATATAAGCAACTAAACAATTAAAGGTTTGACTGACAAATTATGAAGCTGCCGAAAAGACCGGAAGTTCGTATAAACAAATCATCGATCGAGACTTTGGCTGACAAATTATGAAGCTGGTAAAAAGACCGAAAGTTTGTATGAGCAATTGAACGATTATAGGTTTGTTTGACAAATTATGAAGCTGGTGAAAAGACCGAAAGTTCGCATAAGCAACTCAACGTTCGAGGGTTCGATTGATCGCTTTTGAGGCTAATTACAGAAAAGGGATTTCAAATAAGAAACTCGTCAATCGAGATTTTGAATAAGCATCACGACAATCAAAAATTTGATTGAATACTTATTGATTGAAGAACCAAGAGTTCGAATCAGGATTTTAGATTTCGAATAAGCAACTCAACGACTGAGGATTTGCTGACATATTACACCTGCCCCACGCATTTTTCACACCGGGAAAAATCCATATTTCGCGCACATATGGATTTTTCACACTAGAGACCAAATATAGTAATACTGCGTACTCAGTTTTTCATTTCTACATCCTTTGTCCTTTTAATAGGACTTCAAAATTTTTAAGAGGATAAAAAATAAAAAAAATATAAAAAATACTTAACCTCGTTAGAATATGGCGATATGTATATCAAATGAAAGAGAAAAGGCTCAAGAATTTAAATAAAACTTTTTATCTATTTGTAAAAAAAGGATATAAAAAAGGTTCTTTGAAAATTGTAATCCTTTATTTGCTTGAAAATTTATATCGAATTTTCTTGAAAAGTAAGTATGTTAAAACCGAAAATCTCCTTGATCACGTGTTCATTACTCTAACTCTATAGTTCGAAAGTTATTAAAAAAAGGCGGAAGCTGCAATTCTAATGAAGTACAAAAATTCTAATTTATTTGAGTATCAGTATTTTAAATAATAAAAAGATACAAAATCAATGAAGCGAGAATTTGTTTGACAACTGAAGAAGCTAATGAAAAAACTATAAGCAACTCAAGGATCGATGGTTTTGTTGAGAGAACAGGGAGTTCAAATAAACAATTCGAAAATAAATGGTTTGTTTGACAGCTGAAGAAGCTGATGATTGTTGAGAGAACAGAGAGTTCAAATACGCAACTCGACAATCAATGCTTGATTTGACAACTGATGAAGCTAATGAAAAAACTTTAAGCAACTCAAGTATCAAAGATTTGGTTGGCAACCGTTGATGTTGTTTAGTGAACTGAGAATTGGAATAAGTAATTCGATTATTGAGGGCTGGGCTGACAAAGTATGAGGCCAGTTAATGAACCAGCAGTTTTGATAAGCAATTCGACAATCGATGGCATAGCTGAAAACTAGTTAAACTGTAAACTGCGGAAGCTGTGCCGATTAACAAAATTTGGCGCCTCAGCTTACTGACAGAAAAAGTCAGTCAATGAGAGAATATTTGTAATGTTTAGCATTTGAAAATATCGAGCGTCTCTTTCTATTCAATCTTGCTGAGTATAAGGCAGCAAATTTTCTTTTGTTCGTTTTCAGAAGGGAACGCAAAAAACTTAGTTATGAAGAAACAAAACTTACAAAATTCAAACGTAGAAAATTAAAGTTTTTGTTGTTTGTATTGTTTCTCATGTAAGGTATGAATCTAGATCGTCAGAGAAAGTAGGCAAAGAGTAGGCCGCGGAAACATTTGTGACTTCAAAGATTTTGAACCGCACACTCTCGCCACTGTTTACTTCATGCTGGGTTACAACTTTAGTCGGACAAGTTGGGAAAAAGTTAAACTCAGACAATCGAAGTGATTTTAGTGGGTGGCAAACGCTCACACCGACAATAAACTCTAAATGTTTTTCTTCTAGGGAAAGCACTAAATTTATTACTAAAGTTCTTAAAGAGAAAGACCTCTCGATCCAGACCAGTAACGAGGTACTATGAGCAGTTTTTTAATTGCAAATTCGGGGCACCACCTAACATTGACTTGAAGTATTAGAGCCGCTTGAAAGGTAGTTGTACTAAATGTTTGGGGTTTGAGAACTTGCTAGATACATTTTTTACTTATTAGATCATAACAACCCGTCGCCGAATTCTGACTTTCTCTCTTTTTCTCAATGGACTCCTAACATTGACTTGAAGTATTAGAGCCGCTTGAAAGGTAGTTGTACTAAATATTTGGGGTTTGAGAACTTGCTAGCTCAATTCGTTACATATGTGGTAGCACATAACAACCCATCGCCGAATTTCAACCTGCTTCAAAATTTCTCTATGGTGTCCTATGCATTGCTCGCCTTTCCCTTACACCAACAGCTTTTCCACTCGGCCAAGCCAAACGAAGCCAGGATTTTTTCAACTCACTTCTTCAAGCAGAGACATGTTATTTGAATTCCAGATGTACTCTTTTACATGGGTCTTAATTTATCCCTTCACTCTGACACAAAAGGAAACAAAGCGCACTTTTCAACTGTGAAAAATCAAAGGTTGAATTCACACTAAATTACTTTTAACGCCTAAAGGGTGAGTTGTTTTTTTGAGCTTTGACTTTTCAGAGAATCGTATTGTAAAGCAACCATTGAAGCGTGCATTTTTTTCCAAAAGCCTTTAACCACAGAATAAACAGTAATACAGAACGCGCATCTCATACAAATTCAAAAATGTTAAGGGGTCGTAATATTACGACCACTGTTAATTTAACATTACGTCCTCTGCTATTAACTTTAGGAACCGCACTAGACAGCTTTTGTTTCTGTTATTTCACAGAACAAACAGCACACAGATAAGAAGAAAGTAATGATCACAGCGGCTCCGCGAAGCATTGAAAATAGCGTCAGGCTGTGGTTGCTGTTGTTGTCGGCCAACAAAACGAAGTGCCACTTGCTTCTTACATATATGGGAGAAGAGCAATAAGCTATGGTTGTTGTTATTGTTGCCGGCTAGGAAATGAAACATTGAATTTGAATTATTTTTGCTTTGCGGTTCATTCTGCGTGCAGCGCAGTGCGTACATACGCTGCCGGTACCAATTTTACGACGGAGTGTAGCGTGCAAAAATATATGAGAATGAATGTCAAAAGGGGGTAACTTATCGACTTAAAAAGTCACTACGGTATAAAGATATCACACTATTTTTAATATTGATGATAGTTAAACGATTTGGTACAATCGTTATGTACGAAATATCCTTTAAATGGTGGATGTACGTACATATGTATATCGAAAAAAAGCAAAACAAAAAATTTATTCTGCCATCATTCGGGATCGTTGTTGCTTACTTACTTTTTTCTTATAGCTTTTTGCTTTATAATAGATGTGTACATACATTAGACTTGATTAAATGCACAAATTTGTAATTACGATTCTTCGGCACCTCTCATTTGACAAACAAAAAAAAACTGAATGCTTAGAGTGGGATAAAAGGCGTAGGGATAAAATAATAAATCGCGGCGAGAAGTCATTTAAACCAAAATTAGCGAAACCTTAGCATTCAAGTGCTCATAAGGAGATACAAATTTCTTCACGCAGAAGGTCGATCGCATAATAACATGAAAAACAATTGTTCTTATTAACCAACACACGTCGGAAATTGCCAGCCAATGTCAGCCAGAAACAAAAATTCAAAATTTGCATTTGCTGATCAACACAACAACAACGATAGCACATCGCCCTTCATTCAAAATAACAGTAACTTCTATGGCCCGCATCGAGCGCACGAACTCGCTCTGCACCACTCGGCACTTACCGAAGTTGACAATAACAGAGCTCATCGTCGCACGAGAAATTAACAGAGACAAAAGTTCTGTTCAACAAACTCTGTTACCTCCCTCCTGCTGCTTTCGGCCCGCATCCGAAATTCAGATTGCTTCGCTGGTCGACATGCGCATTCTGTATACTGTTTATTCTGTGCTTTAACGCATCAAAGAGCAGCCTTTGGTAGTTTTCCGATTTGGCATGTTTGCATTGGTCAAAGTTGAAGGTCAAGCAAATGAATCAAGTCAACTCATACCGATTCAAACGGAGACTCATTCATTTATTTCCTTATATTTTTTTCAATTTTTTGTTATTGTACTCTGGCCCAAGTTATTATTGCTACAGCTACAACCGTTCGTCTTGTTGCTGATGTTGCTATCATCGTTGTAGTTGTTGTTGTTGTTGTTGTTGCTGTTACCACTTTTATGCGAGTTGAAAAAGGGCACTTCAATGTTTTACTTCTACATCATCACGCGGCAAAGTGCTACGCGAATGCGAAAGTAAAGTTTTGCTTCACGCTTTTAACACAATTTTCCACAACGAAAACTTTGAATTACGCGCACAATTTCGTATTTGGCTGCTGTGCGCCGGAGCGCTGCCAAAGCAACGTTGGAAATTTTGTGCCGTTCGCTGCGTGCGTGTGGGCCACATGGTTTCTGTGTGTAAGTGTGTAAGGGTGTGTGTTTGTTTGTGTGTGTGTGTGTGTGTGTGCATGGTAATATTTAATCGAATTTGTTTTATCGATGGCATCGGCAGTGGTGTTTTTATTTATTTATGTTGTTGCCGCTGTTTTCAGGGTTGGCATTGTTGTTGTTGTTGTTGCTGTAAGCACCGCAGCTGATGAGCGTGATGAAGATGCCAGCGTTGAAGTGCCTTGTTCCGCCTTGTTGTTGCAATTATGTAATTTGGCGTGTTCGTTTATGGGCAAACGTGCTCAAAATGTTCGCTGCTAGACTGTCGACTGTTTTCGAGGCTCGAAGTCTGGCTTCGTTCTTGTTCTTTGTTTGTTTGTGTTTTTTGTGATGCTTCGAGACCATTAAACTTGGCTCTAGTTTGAATAAAATGGAATTCTTCCTCAAGGCAAAGTGAATTTCACATAACGAAATTGTTTGTTTAGGCAGCGGATGGGTGGTGAAGTGGGAGCCCTAAAGGTGATTTCTATTATAATAAAACTAGGATTTTCAATATAGAGAAAATTGTGATTTTGTTGAAGCACGTAGATATAGATAGATAGATTTTAGATATAGAAAGTTTTTGTTGAACAATTTTTAATAATTTTCTGGTGTTATAATTTTTTATTTTGTAATAATTTATTTACTTTCGGAGATCTCCCACTTTTGAGCTCCAGAAAGATGTTTTAACTATTGAAATTTCATCTTAACAAATATAAATCGAAAATTTGCTTAATTTATTTTTAATCTAAAGCAAAGATTTTCAACAAGAGAAAGTTTGTTTAAGGTAAGGCAGGGAATTTTCAGGTAAAATTAATTTCATATGAAAATTGTTTATTTAGGTAACGTTGTGTGGTGAATTGGGGGCCTTAAAGGTGATTTCTGTCATAATAAAATTAGGATTTTCAATATAAAGAAAGTGGTGTTTTTGTTGAAGTAGGTAATTTTTAGTTACAGGAATTTTTTGTTGAGCAATTTTTAATCATTTTCTAATGCTGAAGTTTTAATGTTTTGGATCACAAGTCTGAGAGTCTCAGATTTGAATACAGACTAAAATAATCAGGAAAAAAGAGGATGGGTTGTTTAACTTTTCAGTTGAACTACCTTTTAGAGCAGGAAATCATACTATTTTGAAACTACTTTTCTAGTATTTAAAATGTCTCACTTTTGAGCTCCAGAAAGATGTTTCGACTGTTGGAATTTTATTTTATTTTCTAACAAACATTAATAAAAAATTGCTTAATTTATTTTTAATTTAAAGCTAAGATTTTCAACAAGAGAAAGTTGTGTTTTAGGAAAGGCAGGGAATTTTCAGGTAAAATTAATTTCAGATGTAAAAATTGTTTACTTATGTACCGTTTTGTGATGAATTGAGGGCCTAAAAGTGATTTCTTTCATAATAAAACTAGGATTTTCAATTTAAAGAAAGATTAGTTTCTTATTAAGCAGGTAGGTTTAGATATATAAAGTTTTTGTTGAATCATTTTTAACAATTTTCTAGTGCTGAAGTTGTAATATTTTGGATCACAAGTCTGAGAGTCACAGATTTGAATAAAGACTAAAATAATTAGGAAAAAAGAGGATGGGTTGTTTGACTGCTCAATTGAACTACTCTAAAAGAGCTCTAGAAGAGCAGTAAAATTTTGAAATAACTTTTCTAGTATTTAAAATTTCCCATTTTTGAGCTCCAGAAAGATGTTTCAACTATTGGAATTTTATTTTATTTTTTAACAAATGAGCCGTTCAGTGCACAGAGTGATTAACTCCACTTTTTGAAAAATCTTAAATTTAAGTGTCAAAGCACTTGGTATAGTCATAACTTTTTATATTTATTAAAACTTTCCTGAATAGTAAAGATTAACACCATTAAACGACAAAATATATATATTTGAATTTAAATTATAAAGGGAATTTAAAAAAAACAAATTTATTTCATCGCATTTCTCAACTTTTTGTTTTATGGAGTTAATCGATTTGTGCACTGAGCGGCTCAAATATAAATCGGAAATTGCTAAATATTTTTTATCTAAAGTGAAAATTTTCAAAAAGAGAAAGTTGTGTTTTAGGTAGTTCAGGAAATTGTCAGGTAAAGTTAATTTCACATATAAAAAAGTTTATTTCGGTAGCGTTGTGTAGTGAATTAAAGGCCTTAAAGTTGATTTCTGTCATAATACAAAAATAAAAATAATAAAATACAACTATTTTTCTATTTTACTATTTCCAATAGAGAGTAATTCGTGTTTTTGATGAAGCAGGTAAATTTCAGTTTTACGAATTTTTTGCTGAGCACTTTTTAATAATTTTCTAATGCTGAAGTTTTTATGTTTCGGATCACAAATTTGAGAGTCAGAGATTTGAAGACAGACTAAGATAGCCAGAAAATAAGGGGATGGGTTTGACTTTTCAGTTGAACTACCTTGTAACATAGAACAGCAAATTTGTAAAAAATTTTTCGAATACTGAGAATTTCCTACTTTCGAAAAAGTTGTTTCAACTACTTGAATTTCATCTTAACAAATATAAACCAAAAATTGCTTTATTTATTCTTAATCTTTTTGCATATAACAATCAGTATGGTATCTCTCACTAATCACGATTTATGACCCTTTCCCTAAACATTGGTTTATGGGTATTCAAATACCGACAAGACAAACGCATAGCTGCGAAATCCTTTGGGGGTTTCAATTGTCAAAGTTGTTATTTGCTATGGACACTTGTGGCGTTAAAAAAAATATTTGAAGCCGAAAGTATTCCAATTTGAGTAAATAAAATATTTTGTATAGAGCAATAAAGTCAGCGCTAAGCAGCAGCGCGGCTGACATCGTCGCATCCGAGAAATAAAAGAAAAAGGTCAGCCCACAAGGACAATGCAACCTTCTTCTTCTGCTTCTTCTTGTTTTTGGACGCAAGACAACAATAGGTGGTAATTACAATGGCTTTTGTATTGCGACAGATATGGCCCCGGCAGCATGAAGTACAACCGAGATTAACGAACACTGACCAATTCGAGAATCGCCCGCCCACTTTGTGCTCGCAGCTGCCATAACACAATTGCAAGGAGCAGAAAAAGGTAAAAGTCAAATCGGCCGGGGCCGTGGCCGGGGCCAAGCGTGTTGACAGCCAAGTTTTCAGGTCGCACTGTAAAGTTTGTGACTTTTCGTTGACACTTGGTGGGCGATAAGTCTATAAAATTCAACTAAATATTTGGCCAAATGAAATGCGTTCAATGTGTTGCAACTGTTTGTGTGTTTGTGTGTGAATTGTGTTAATTTTGAAAAGGCACTGAAATTTAAAGGAAACTGTGTTGAAATCGAGTTCATTTGTTGGGTCAGTCAGTACTTACCGGGAACGAATATTAAAAAACCAAGGAGCAGCATCCAAATAAGCGCTTGCATGCTTCTTAAATCCATTAAGCAAAACCGTTATTCCAAGTTTAGTGTTATTGTTGCTGGTGTTTATCCAGTGAACATTTGTCGCTGGAGCAAAGCGTTTGCCACTTCCAATCGATCACATGTGCCCAGGCAGCGTTGCAGTGCTGTCGGAATTCTATTGCACACCAAGTGATATTTATGTGTTTGTATTACTTTATTGTTGTTGTTGTTGTTGTTGTATATTTTATCTTGACTATTTATTGTGTGCAATGTTGCCGCGCTGCAGCTGCACTTAGCCAATGCCGATGCCGTTGCCAAGCAAATGCGCACTAAATCTATACAATTCCTGTTCTTGTGCTGTTTGTTGTTGTTTTTGATGTGAATTTTGCTGTTGCAGCATCAAAGTTAACATATTTTAAGTATGCCGCCGCCACACTCGTCTCTTTGTGCCGTTTATGTATATTTTCGTACTCGAAGTCTTGTCGAATGTGTTTTCGTACGTTTTTCTACTCACCGCTTTGCTCGCCTTTGTGCTTTATTGTACTCGTATTTGGTTTTATTTTACTTGATTATTTTTTGTTTTGCTAAAATCGTTCACAGTGCGCACAGTGTTGCCGTTGTAGTTGCTACGAGTATTGTTGTTATTTTCATTTTAGCAAAATTTATTTATGCAGCACAGCTCGCTCAAGCGGAAAAGGAATCGTTCTCATATGGTTTTTGGACACCGTTATGCGCGCTGTGCCATGAGTTGCAAGAAAACACAGTCAGACAGTGAGACAGTGAGACGGTGAGACTGTGTGGCATTGTAGAAGGAGGAGGCAACGACGGAGGGCAGAAGTTGTAGCCGCCATTGGCGTAGTTCAGATTAGTGTTGAGAAGGGTTTCAGGGGACTGTCTGGTACTAAGGTAGTTCGAAAAATATTTGTAGAGATAAAATGTGTAAAACTATAAAGTAAACAATTATCTCCTTAAATAAAATAAAAATTACATGAAAAAAGTCCTAAAAATTCAAATTTAAATTTAATTTAAATTTAAATAATGTTAAACTTGAAATAATCATTTACCTACAATTTAATTGAACCCAAGATTGATAAACCTTTAGTTAAAAATAGGATAAAATTGTTAGGCACGTCGAAAGGTATTTAGAAAGGGAGTAGAATGGTAGAAAGGGTAGAAAGGGAGGTAGTTAAAGGTGAGAAGGTAGGTGTAGGTTCGAAGGGGGGTATGCACGTAAGTGGAGAAGGTAGTTAGGAATGTGGGTTGGAAGGCAGCTATGAATGCGGTTTGGGAAGACAGGTAGGAATGAGGCTGGAAATTAAGTTAGGTAGGTAGGTATGTAAGTAGGTAGGGAACTGGGTAGGGAAATAGGTGGGAATGGATTTAAAAAAAGGATACAATTTTTAGGCACGTCAATAGGTGGGAAGGAAGAAAGGGAGGTAGTTTAAACCTCATCCGACGTTCAAAAAAACTCACACATAAGATGTTCGGGTGAAATTTCACCCATATGGTACATTGTATGTTTTAATGAATTTTTTGACCAATTTTAATAAAAAAACTTTTGTTATCTTTATTATCTTTGTTATCTTACAGATAAATAAATTAACAAATTTTTCTATATTTTTCTGCAATTAGGGCAGTTTTGTTAAGTTAGGTTATTGTGGCTGCCTCTGTAAGAGACACACTCGGAGGCCTATTATGAGACCAGTTGTGCTACCACATATTTCACCTGTTTTTTAAATGTGTATGTAACACTGTTTTTTCCAATATATGTTACAGCACACATTTCAAGCGGATGGGGAAAGGGGGGAAGAAAGGGCAGTAGTTAACTAAAACTTTGTGTTCACCACATGTATAATTTTTTCAAGAATTGCAAGCAGAATATGCCTTTCGATCGTTTTTGATACCACGTTCGTTTGTTCTACGTAAAATCTTTAGCTTTACTAAACTCAAATCTATGTCTTCAAGAAAATTTCGCCGCTTGTACTTTTTGTTGTGATTCCAGCTGGGATCGACAGCGATTAGTTTTTACTTGACGATATAGTTAGTGAGCAACCAATTGGTCTAAAGTGTCAACTACTGCTATTGACTTATTGTAAAACGATGTAATTTCGGATAATTTTTTGTCACCCACATTTCCTGGTTATGATGAAAAGTGCTTAAAGGGGCATCTTCCGCGAAAAGCCGGCAATTGTTTACTTAGTGTGTCCTTTTCATAGGACGTAGATAGCAGTTGTCGCTAAACCCACTTTTCTCATATATCTCTTATGGGTGTTAACGAGGTTCATTCTTGTTTACAATCGTTGCGTTCTTGGCGAGTGGTTTTGTCACCGACAGAACGAAAAATTGGTCTGCCTGTTGTGTAACTCTACAGATTATCAAGAGATTCCCCATTCGACTTATAAACACCACTCAAAATTGAAATACCAAAATATGCCTGAATATCACCAACGCTGATCCATGCACTGCCAAAAACTCCCAATCCTTCAACATTAGTTTTGTCAGTTACTATCTTTAACATTGGTGTTCATTGGCATCTAGTATTGCTGACACACGACTTCAAGCATAGCGAGTTATACCAACTTTAGTTGAAATTATATGATTGGCTCTTAGTTTTCCGTGTAGTTCAGGAGCCCCATTGATCCATAAAAAGGTTTTGCCTATAAAAGCAGTTCAAAACTTTCACTCCAGTGACGTAATTTTAGGGCATTTTCTGTATGTGTTGTGTTGAATTTCCATACAATTTGTATATGGGTGAAATATCACCCGAACGTCGCCCACGTAACTTTTTTGTAATCACCGTTATAATGAAATAATCAATATGTTGTAGATGATTTCTAAAACTTATATTGGTTTGCCACAAATACAAGAAACCTTAATCATTTTGATAAATATATAAGAAAGTTATAGCATCCCAAAGTTGAAAATGGGTGAAAAATCACCCGAACGACGGATTAGGGTTAAGGTGAGAAGGTAGGCAGGAAAGTAGGTGAGAAAGTAGGTGGGGAAGTAGTTAGGAAGGTAATATAGATGGAACTATATATAGGAAGGTTGCTAGATAAGTATTTGAATAATAAGCGATTTAACTTGCTCAGGCGATTCTGTGCTACTACAAAATGGTAAGGCATTACAGTAGGTAAGAATGAAGGAATTTAGATTGGAACACAGTTATGAATGTAGGTGGTGAATACAGGTTGGTAGGTGATTGGGAATTTAGTTAGGAAGGTAGGTATGAAAGTAGTTTGGGAAGTTGGTTAGAATGTAGCTTGAAAGGTAGATATGCCTGTAGAAGGAATACTGTTACGGAAATACATATTTAGGTAAGTGGATAGATACATAGAAGTGACAGCTCTCAGGTGAGGATATTCTACACTTCGTAACCTGCTCAGGCAATCCTGTAGTACCACAAAATTTTTTAAGCAGGGCGATAAGTAGGTGGAAGGAAAGTAGGTGAAAAAGTAGCTAGAACTGTATATAAGGTAGATAGAACTGTAGATAGTATGGTTGCTTGGTAAATATTTAAGTAAGAACTGACAATTTTCGTTCAAGGGTACTCTGCACTTTATTACTTGCTGAAGTAACACTGTGGTATCACGAATTTATAAGGCAGGACGATAAGTAAAAATAATGGAAAGTAGATAGGTTGGAAGATGGGTGGGAAAGTGTACGATAGGCAAGAATGATGGAGAGAAGGTGGCTTGAATGGTGGGAAAGAAAGTAGGTAGGCAAATAGATGGGAATGTAGTTAGGAAGATATGTGGGACTGTAAGAGTAAGAAAGTAAGTAGGTAGGAAAATAGATGGGAATGTTGTTAAGAAGATATGTGAAACTGTATGTAGGAAAGTTGTTAAGTAAGTATTTAGGTTAAAGAGACAGGTCTCGGTCTAGGGTCTTATAAACTTCGTAACGATGATCCACAATAACCATCCAGCGTGTGCTCTGAATCGTTCAAAGCTCTTTTTATTCACCAGGAAAATTTGCCATAAAACCCTAAGAATTTTCATCATTTCCTAGTTAATCCCGAATTACCCTCTTGGATCCATTTCAGGGCTGCTCCAATGGCTGAAACTGAAACAGCTTAGACACACTGCTGTTTGAAGGAGTGGTTTATACTACTTGATTCTGAGAAAACGCTTACACCCACAGGTACTGTTAGCTTGGAGTTACATGTAAGTGAAGATTTTACATAAGTTACCCGTTAATAACTCTGAGCAATGCTCCCAGTTGTTTCGGATAGTACTAAACAACTTTTTTCTGACAGTATTATTGTTTTATTTATGTATAATGCTTAGAAATAAACATAAATAGGCAAATTAAAAAATTTTCAAATTAAAAAACGTAAACAAAATTTCCTCATTTCAAAATTTCAAAATTTTCAAAACTTTTAACTGTGAACTAAAGGACAATATTTATTAAAACTCATTATAAAAAATATATAACATGTTTAATAAATATATAAATAAATAAACTAAATAAATAATAACAAATAAATGAATGAATTAATAATTTATTTTATTATTCAATTACTTAAAATAAAATAAACAATAATTGAAAAAGTAAAAAGTACCTATATTAAATTATAAATTAAAAAAATATTAAGAAATAATAATAATAATAATAATATTACAAAATAAATTAACTAAAAATAAATAAATTAAAAGTAAGTCAATAAATACAAATAATAAATAAAAAATATATAAATAAAAAATATAAAATTAAAAAAAAAGAAATGAATAGATAAATAAATAAATAAATAAATAAACAAAAAAAATAAATAATTTTTAAAAAATTAATACATTAATTAATTAAATATTATATAACTATGTATAAAATTAAAAAATTAATTAATTAAAAATTAAAATTAAAATTATATAACTATGTATAAAATTAAAAAATTCGTGAAAAACAAAACTATATAAATAAAAAATAAATCCATAAATAATGACATAAGTAAATAAATAAAACAAATAAATAAAAAAGTATGAAATATACAAATAAGAAAATAAATCAATAAAAAAATAAATATTTAAATAAATATCTAAATATATAAATAAATAATCAGGTAAATAAATAATTAAATATATATATAAATAAATAAATACATAAAATAATGTTTTCAAAATTCAAAATCAAAAACATATAAAACTTTTTAATTGTTAAAAAAATATATGTTATTACTTAAAAATTAAAAAATGAAAAATATGACTAAAATCTAAACTAAATAAAACTAAAATCAAATCTAAACACAAGTATGAAAAATATGTATGTTCTTATGTGTTAAAAAATAAAATATTTAACAAATATGAAAAACCAGAAAAGGAAAATTAAGGAAATTTAGGCAATTGATCTACAATAAAAAAAAACAATATTTTTCATTTGTTACTCAATTTTAAGCTGATCAGCCCTTTGAAACCTAAAAATAACCTACAGTGTAAACAAAATTGTGCTGGATGACAATTGTGATCCAAAAGTATAAAGCTTTAAGAATTTCAGTTTTTGAAGCCAGAGATGATGGACTTTGGTATATTATTACATATGTATATATGTAGTATGTATGTAACAGTTTTAACTATCAAATTTCTATAAGCCAGTTAGGTCTCCCAGCAAATTGTTCGAAACTGTGAAGTTGGGCAATCTTTTATTGCGTTTATAAGTATGGTTCGAGTTAAAATTCGATTTAGTCATGTCAGGCAGGCATTTGTTCAGTCTCAAATTTATATGAGACATTTATGACACCATTCTATTCCTGCCAACCTAAGCCTCGTTACGAAGCGCCTCCATAGCTAACGACAGCACTGAACTCATTTATTTATCTCAGCTCCGGCTTGTCTGTCAACTTTGATGGCAACGACTGGAGCAAATTATGGAACAAAATTGTGCAGAAAATGATTTAAATGAATTCGGCAAACGACTGTCCACACGCACGCAGACACATAAAGCACATACACGCGCACGTCAAAAAAAGCGAAAAAGTCGCAAGACAAAAAGAGCCCAAGTCGACGGCACGAAGTCCTCAGTCAATGAAGCACAAAACATAATGGTAAACAAATGAAATGTGTTCTGGTCGAGTGAGTGGTGAATGTGAGGCAATGTGAATTTGCCGAAAGGGATAATAGTTGCTCAAGTGCACGACAGACGCTGTTGCTGGTGCTGACACTGCTGGTGCTGGTCCTATTGTTGTTTGAGTCATATGTGTAGTCACTGTTGTGGCGTTGATTGTTGTTGAGTGATGCTGAATGTTAACAAGTCAAATAAAATGCCAAATCAAAGCAACGAAGCAATGGCAAATAAAATATATGTGCTTGTTTGCAACAACGAAACCAGTGCGTCGGAAAGGATAATGCGAAAAAATATGGCCAAAACGCTTGACGATGTCTTTGCCGCATTGTAGCAACTTAATGACCGAATACGTGCTGATGAAATTCAATTTACTTTAGTGATTTTCGTCATTTGGACCGTTAGACCGTTAGATCGTCGTCATTAGAATTTAATTTGAATCGGACTTCATTCGACGCTCATCATGCCGTACAGCACCGTCACCGACCCGCAATTGCAATCACAATCACAATGCACATTGACTTTTAAAAGCACTAAAAATTATTTTCGCTTTTTGCTTATGTTGCCGCTTTCGCATTGTCCCCAGCAAACTACACTGCACTAACGGCTGTCAGCCAGCAACTTTTATTTATTTTCAATTTCCGCACACGATTTGCCATTGCGTTGACCGTTCCGCGCGCGCACTCACTCGCCTCGGTCGGCTGGTGTTTTCCTTCAATCACACGTTTTCACAATTTGTTTGCTTCGATTTGTTTATTTTTTCAATTGCATTTGCCCTACGATTTTTGTTGTTGCTTTTTTTGGTTTCGTTTGTTGTTGTTGATTTTTTGTGGCGCTGCTCTGATTGTGATTTCACTCAGCATGAATCGTCGCTGGCGTGTGTGAATTTTGTATGCGTTTCTCGCACATCACGTTACACCGGCAAAACTGAAACTAAACCATTGAACAGATTTTATTGAATGGTAATAAGACTCGCAGATTTTCGGTCCACTTCTCGCGCGCGGTTCGTCCAAAACAAAAACAACGCGCGACGCTCTCGTCTCTCGCACAGCGTCACCGACACGAATCGCCGTAATCTCAACGCACTCAACGTGGCGTATACGCAACCTGCCTTGGCCGCTGCTGAGCGAACTGACTGTAAGCGCTAAAGTGCTGTGCGTGTGCGCTTGGTGGTGTTAGTGCAAGTGTGTGTGTGTGAGTTGCAAACAGTTTTGCCGCCCGTTGATGCTGCAGCGAGCGCTGTGCTTCTTTTACTGATAAAATTTGTGGCTGCTGGCTGGCGGCTGCTGCGCTGTTGGGGCTGTTGAGCTGCTGAGCAGTGTTGTGTTGTTTTGTTGTTGATAAGGCAACAGCTGTGGTGCTGCTATTGTACGTACTGTTGTGCAGAAATGGAGAACGTAAAGTTAACATTTACATTAAATTTGCCGCATGTAAATGTTAGCAAGCGAAGTGGGTTAGAGTTTAACATTTTCGAAACATCAATGAGAAGGAAAAGTTAAGGAATAATTAAGTGAAGAAGAAGCAAATGTATAGTTAGAAAGGAAGGTTGGTAGGTTAGTTGTTAGGTTAGTAGGTTGAAGTTGGCTGGTCGTGGGGCCATGGGTTGGTACTCTATTGATTCCTAAGATATCCGCTGGATATACGCTAATGAGCTGCAGTAGTGATTTTTTAGTACTCCTCTCAATTATTATCCCTAGTAGAAGTCTGAGTCCTACTAGTGTGACTTCTCCCAACTCCAAAGAGCTCAGAGAAGCTCAGATTGTTTGGGTGTTATTATGGAATGGCAAAAAAATATCAAAGAATGAGTTCTATTGTAGGTTAGGTTGGTGAGTTTGAAGTAGTAATAGCCAGAACCGAACATGAACACATTAAATTTAAAACCATTTCTTCTTCTTCTGTGATCTGAATTGCACAACAAACCAAATGAAACTAAAAAGGAATGGCTTAGGAGGAGGAAGGGGAGAGGGGACGGGAATGTTGTGCTCCAAATATGTGCTCCAATCTAATCGAGAATTGTTACAGTCTAACTGTTATAAGCCCTCAAAGGCAAAAAGGGAATGAAACATATAAAAGTCAGACAAATTTGCTAGACGTGGCAAGCAAAACTTTTTGGGAATCAACAAAAGTTCTGAAGATTTCTTATGAAAATGCCAACATCTTTAAGCCCTTTGAGCCATAGAAGCACCACAAACTAATTCACTTTTGGAATAAAATAAATAAAAGTTTAAAAGTTTGCAAGATGTGGCAAATAAAACCTTTACGAAAACAGGAAAAGTTCTCGTTAAAAGTGTCTGAAGATTTATTATGGGAATGCCAACATTTCTAAGCCAGTTGAACCGTAGAAGCACCTGAAACTGAATTTCTTTTGGATTAGAACAATTCAAAGTTTGCAAAACGTGGCAAAGAAAACCTAAAGGAAATCACCAAATAATTCTCCTATTAAGTGTTTGAAGATTTTTATGAAAATGCCAACATTTCTAAGCCCGTCGAGCCGTAGAAGCACCTGAAACTGAATCAGTTTTGGAATATAACAAACAAGTCAGAAAAGTTTGCAAGACGTGGCAAACAAAACCTTAAACAAGTTCTCCTAAAAAGTATCTGAAGATTTCTTATGGGAACGCCAACATTTCTAAGCCCATCAAGTCGTAGAAGCATCTGAAACTGAATCACTTTTGGAATAGAACAAATAAAACTGAGAAAAGTTTGGAAGACTTGGCAACCAAAACCTTTAGGAAATTACCAAAAAATTTTCCTAAAAAGTATCTGAAGAATTCTTATGGGAACGCCAACATTTCTAAGCCCATCAAGTCGTAGAAGCAACTGAAACTGAATCAGTTTTGGAATATAAAAAATAAAAATCAGAAAAGTTTGCAAGACGTGGCAACTAAAACTTTTGGTTAATCACAATAAAGTTCACCTTAAGAATATCTGAAGACTTTTTTGTCGCATTATTAAAAAAAAATTCTGAGGTTGAATCAATTTTATATCGCAAAGAAATACGCTTCAAGCTGGTTCAGTTTTCAGTTAATAATCTGTCGAAGTGTTAAAAATATGGCAATGTTACTGAATTTTAAGAATTTATTGAATATTTTACCCTTTTTAGAATTATTCAACAAAACATAAATGGCACAATCATACCTCATTTTTAAAAAATGTTCGAGTTCGGGAATTTGAACTAACAGTAACATGTTTACTACAGAAAGCAATGACCACTGTTGCCTCTTTGCCATTGCAACTCAACGATTCTCTGCCGCTCAGCAGAGAGACGCGCCACTTTCGACTTAACAGCCTGCAAAACCAACTCACATTTGGCCTAAATGCCAACGTGACGAAAACCAAAACGTTCAGACGCAAACGGCTGCCGCCCGCGTGAGCACACAGCGCCCACTGAAGGCGGCACTGAAGTGGTACTGAAGCGGCATCGAGTAGCAGCCAGGCGCGGCTGTCTGCCTCGGCATTGGGCGTCAGTGTCTGTGTCGGCACAGCGACCACATCTGGCGCTGACACGCGAGCATGAAATTAGCCGCTTTTGCATGAAATTCAATTTGACGCAATTGTGCGAAGACAGGCGGCGGCTGTGTGTGTGTGCGCAAATGTATGAATGTGGCTGATGCTTGTCAAATGTATGTATGTACGAGCGTGTGCTTGTATGCAACATATGCGCAGAATTACGCTGTCACTGACACGGCGCGCAAAAATTTTACATTTTGCCCATGAAAAAAAACGCACACACACACACTTAGAGAATTTTTGGCAAAAAACTGCAACCAGCGACAAAAACAGAAGAGCAATTTTGAATGCACTTGAGTAGTTGTGCGTGTGTGTGTCGCATTGTTAATAACTAAAATGCATGAATGTGAAATTGAATGCATCCGCCAGTGGCAATGCAACGCCTCAGTCGCGACCACTGCAGCAGCGGCTAAAGCGAAAAAGCGGAAGCCGAGCTGTTGCCGCTGTCATGGTGCACTGGTTGTGGCTAATGCGGTGTGGTCCTGGCATGAATGCCTCGCCGTGCCAGCCAACCGTCAGCCGCCAGCCAGCCAGCAGCAACAACGCCCCGCGGCTGCATGCTGCCTGCCAGCTTGCACGCTGTTGCCCAAGTTAACAAATTTCATGTGCATTATGTGCCATATGGGCCAGTGTGCGTGTATCTGTGTGTGTGTGTGTGTGTATGTGCGGTGTCGAGGTCAGCCAGCGTAGCGTCAAATAAATTTGAATTAATTGAGCTTATCTTTGTGAAATTTTGAATAAAGGCAGACGCAGCCGCGTTGCGTTGAGTGCTGTTGCCGACGTTTTGCTGCGAGGGCGTTGAAGCTATTTGGCATGATGTGTTGGCCATATTGGCCGTGTTGCATGCAACTGATTTTGTATTTCAGACATTTTGCTGTTCTTCTATGTGTTTATGTTAGATGCTTCCTGAATGTCCTGAAGTGCAGTGCTAACAGCTGTGCAGTTAGTTGGGAAATATTTTGACTCAACGTTGCTTGTACTCGGGGCGAGCGCATCTGGCGTGTTCAGCGTCCTAGGTTTGAAAAAATATTCTTTAAATATGCACAAGAAAAAGGTGGCCCATTACTTTAGTGATCTGCTTTGGCGATTGCTCAACCGGAGGGCATTTCAGTCAGCAGGAATCTTGCAAATCGCTTGTGTCTTTAAGTTAATGAATTTTTAATGTACACTTTCTGTGTCAAGTTTGGACTATTTTTGTGAATAATCAAAAGTTTAAAGAAGTTTGAAACTCAATTCTCTGTTTGAAGTCTCTGTTTTGTGTTTAATAATCATAATCTTTTAATTACTTTTTTCCTTTTACAATTTTTGTTTAACCAAATTTCTTTCATTCTTTTCACTTACCCATTCCATTCCTTCATTCTCTACTATCCATTATGTGTAATCTCTCCACAGATTTACTCACCGCCAACACCCATTCCAGCCATTTGTGCAACATTGGATATCAGACGGTTGTGGCCATTAAATTGTCTGCCATTAATTGGCAAATTAATGACTTTACCTAATATTTTCAAAGTAATTTTCCATATTCGAGCTGAACACAGTAAAATACTACCAAACATTTTTGCATTTGTGTGCACATATTGGCACCAGCCAGACATTAGTTGGACAGATAATGCATGTTAAGAGTTTGTTAATGTATTTTGCAGGCATTTTTGCAAGCATTCGGCAAATGCCAATTAATTAACTTGGCTTGTTTGCCAAATCACCGTGTCGAGTGTGTGTATGTAAATATGGAATTAACCATTAAATATTGGTTTGTTGCAGATAATTTTTTTAAATTAATTGTGAGGGTTTAATAGATGTAGTGAATTTTCATGGCTGGATAGCATTGCAATTTTTGGTATTTAAATTTTGATAGTAAAATATTGTTGATAGTGAAATATTGACCTACATTGGGGGGATATTAAAAAATTAGTCTATAGACAAATTTCATGTGAAAAATGTGTTGAGTGATTACACCGTGCGACAAAAATAAAAAAATTTCCAAACACACGAACAAATCGATATACTCGCGAATCCAGGAGCCAAGAATTTAGGAGTTTATATCTTAAACTAATAAAGTTAGAAAAAAGAAATTCAAGGATGTAGTAGTGTACGTATTAGTCCTTATATTTTTTTTCAGAAAAAACTATTGGAAATTCGAAAAGCTATTCATGAATAAAGTTTTGAAAGGACATTTTCAATACCTCTTCGTCCTTTTGTACCAAAACATTAAATTTTCTAAGATTCTAATGATTTTGCTCTTTCATATGATACCCATATTTTTATTCTACAATGCGCTCAATTTTTAAAAGAATTTTTTGAAATAAACAAGTCCTTGAAATTTCAAAGTCCTTTAAAAAAAATCCTGACGTCAGAGAGAAAAACTAAAAACGCAGTTTTACTATATTTGGCCCTAGTTTTGCAAGTACCTTTATCGATTTTTTCGTGTGTAAAATTTGTTGTCAACTACAGTTGTGAATGAAAGCATATGAAATAAAATTGAAATTTACATCAATTAATTGAAATAGGAAAATTCTAGAGAATTCACTTCAATTGATTTCTAACTGAATTTAAACACCAAGTATTTTAAATCTTCCTTCTCTAGAAATCTAGAAATTTACTTAACAGTTTTTTTTTAACTTCCATTTTTATTACAACTGCCTATCAGTGTAATAAAAAAAATCTTCCTTTTAAGTAAATTTGTAGTCACAAACATCATAAAGAAAAGCTACAAATTCTTAGTCAGGCAATTAATCCTTGCTTCAGCGAACTCCTCGGTAAGAATAGGGAAGTCAGGCAATGAGTTCTTGGTGTAGTTTAGTTACTTGCTTTGGTTTCCTAGGAGCTAAATTTTGAGCTATTATATCCATTATTTATTTTTTATTCAATAATGTTTCGAAAATTAGTTCTGCTAACTAACGCAGGCGTATTCGTATCGCTGGATTGTGGTGGGTTGGTTGAGTGGTTGCTATCACAGCTGGACAGCACTTAAAGTGCCACAACCTTATTTGTGTTGATATTGTCAATTATTTTAAATCCACTTTGCGAGATCCACCAAGTGTAGAAGCCTCCTGATCTCCATGGTTGGAATTGTTCTGAGGCAAAGAGTCCCGGGAAGAGATACGTATTCTGCTCTTTGCTAAACCCGGACATGTACATAGAAGACAAACCAACATCGCTCTATCTGGTTCTCCTTACCACAACTGCAACAATGGTATGGAGATTTGCAACCGGGCCGCATGTTCCCCCACCGACCAATGACCCCTAAGAACTTCAGTGAATCTTGTGGTATTTCCACCGTTGTTTTTAAGCAGTTGCTGACGAGCTTTATACCACATGGGCTGCTGACTCAGTTTCTCAAAAACATAGCCTACAAGTTTCAACCTCAACAAGATTCAGTCCTGTAAAGGATTATCATCTCTTACGTTTCACACTTTCACAGATGTCTACAACAGGCCAAGACTTTAGGCAAATTCGTTTGCATTTATGTGTCTTGTTTATCCCCAACAAAGATACCAAAATCCTTTAAAATCGAACATTCCAAATCTAATATTCATTGAAAAACTCTTCACTTCAATCAAAGCTAATCAAAACTTTAACTTATCTAAGTTTATTCTAAAATCCTACGGCAAGTTTCCCCTAAAGTCATCAGTAGGCAAAGCCTAATAAAATTTCCATAACAATATTTTTTAATGCAAGTTTTCTTTACCCAAAAAAAATTATCATATTTTCTTTTGTCGGTCTGCCCTTGTGCTGAGTTTTGCAGCAGGGTAAGAAAACAAAATAAAAAACAATAACAACTACTTCTGCTCTACTATATCTGCATTTTATATACACTTATACATATCTCTCTAAGTATACAAACTTACATTTTACGACGCCTAAACGCTGTCAACTTGTAGCGTTTCAAACATTTTAAAATCTACAAATTGATTTCGTTTCTTCATGCAACTCGCTTCGCTGTTATTTACCAATTTTCCGCATGTGTGTAAAAGTTAGTCTAATTCACGTAAAACATTTTTACATTTCTGGCTGGCATTTGTCCAGTGGATGGACTGTCCGATCCAACGCCCTGCGGACTATGTGACCGCACGTCCAACTTTAGACCCACCGGCTTTGCACAAAAAGTCTATTTTCACAATTTTCACACATTAACTATGCAAATTTTTGGTGGCACCCACTTGACGTGCATCTGTGCAGCTACATACATTTATATTTACACATGCCTAACTATATATTTACGTACGTGTGTTTGTTGTGTGTGTGTGCTAGCGCTTTTTCTACAGCAAAAATAAAATGAAATTTTTCACAAAAATTTGCGCAAATTCATTTACACGGGGGAATTCTGCATACAATAGACACACACACATAGACACGGGACAGCACACACACACACACATGTATACATTCAGACAACCACACACGGTTGCATGCTAACGAATGTGACTAGAGCGCTGCCAATGCGTTTCAAGTAAAAAAAACCAAACGACACAAAAACCGCCCGAAATATTTTAACAACAAAAAATACGCAACAACAACAACACCCAAATAAAAGCACCGAATGAAAGCAGTGTTAGCATAAAATTGGGAAAAAGCATTTACAAATCCTCCAGGCAGCAATTATACTTTTTAGTGGGCATTCTTGCCACGTCGCTCACTGTGGCAGCCACACAAATCTGTGTGTGTGTGTGGGTGTGAATATTTTTGGTACTTTTTTCGTGCTGCATATGGCGCAGCGCGCTGAAGCATTTTAGGCGCATTATTGAGACAGATACGGGGACTTAAACAGCTAAATGCTTTAAGCCAAAAATCAGCATGGCCGCCAAGCAAAGTGGCCACAAGCACAACATATTTAAAATTACTCGTACACCCGAAACGAACCATAGCAAGTGGCAAAGGCCAACGCCGACTGTCGAAAAGCCACACAGCAAAGCAAAACCAAAGCTGCCAAGCAACACTTGACAGCGACAATGTGTTGCCACACCCACACACACACACACATACATTCTACATACGTGCATGCATAGGGACCAGCGTGGTTTGTCGTTGTGTGCATTCCATTGTGCTCTGAGTGGTGTTCGTACTTTAACCACCGTCAAGTGGGAATTTGTGGTGTACACGGTGTACATTTTGTTGTTGTTGTTTTTTGCACTTTTATTGCCGCTAGCTGATAGATTTAGATTGCGCCGTCAAATATGCTATAACAATTTTCAAATAAGCTACTTTGCCTTTGTTGGTGTGGTTGTTGTTGTTGTGTTTGCTGGATTATGCTGGTGCCACGTTTTTTTGTATTTAGCAGCTACAGAATTCACATTTATGATTTTGCGATTAACTCGATGCTGGCATTTTGATTGGAAATAGCTAAGTGCAGCATGAAAAGGTAAAAAGTCAAAGTGGCAAATCGAAATCTAAAATCTGCATGAATAAAAGATTAGTAAATGAATATTGACAAAACGAAAGGAATCCCATAGTTTCGATTAGATGAAATATATGTATATGAAAAAAGTAATAGCAAATATTTTTAAATAGTTTAAATAAATAAAAAATATTTCAGAAAAATTTTAAATAAATAAAAAGAAAATATTTTAACAAATTTGAAATAAATTAAGTATATTAAAAAAATATTTTAAATAAATAAAAAATATTTTAAAGATATTTTAATAAATAAATTTTTTAATTTGAAATAAATAAAAAATATTTCTACAATTTAAAAAAAATAAAATTTGATAGAAAAATTTGGAATACAACAAGAAAAATATTTTTACAAATTTGAAATAAATTAAAAATATTAAAAAAAATATTTTAAGTAAATAAAAGAATATTTAAAAAAATTTTAAGTAAAAATATGATATTTTAAAAAGCTTTAAATAAATACAAAACATTTAAGCATTTTTTTAATAAATAGAAAATATTTTAAAAAATGTTTATAAATAAATAATGTTAACGAAATTTTTAATAAATAAACTTTTTTTTTAATTTTAAATGAATACAAAATATTTTAACAATTTTAAAGAAATACAAAATATTTGAAAAAATTTGAAATACAAGAAAAGTTAAAAAAATAAAAAATATTTAAATAAAAAATATTTTAAAAAAATTTTTACTAAAAATAAGATATTTTAAAAAGTTTTGAATAGATACAGAATGTTTAAAAATATTTTATAAATAAAAAATGTTAAAGAAATTTTTAATAAATAATTTTTTTTAATTTTAAATAAATAAGAAATACCTCAACAATTTCAAAGAAATAAAAAATTTTAGAAAAATTTTGAAAACAACATGTAAAAAATGTAAAAACAAATGTAAAAAACTCAAAACAATATTGCTTTGAATTCCAAGTAACCCAAATGCGCTTTCTAGGTACCCAAGTATACTTAATGAAAGCATAGCAATGTTGGTATACGTCATATGTGAAAAAAGATGACCAATGTAGACAGTCTAGAGCAGTCCTGAAGGTGCTCTGGACTAAAGACTCCTAGACTGATATTCAATCAAGCCAGACCTTTAAAAGAACCCAAATATGGTATTCGTAATAGGTGGAGTGAGACTAGACTGTGGAGAGTCTAAAACAGTCTTAAAGATGCTCTCGACTTAAGGTTCCCAGACTGAACTTTAAGCAAGCCAGATATTATTTCAAGGTACCCAATTATGTTTAATGAAACTAAAGCTTTGGTGCTATTCCTGATTGGTGGAATGAGTTAATACAGTTCACTCAGTCTAAAGTAGCCTTAATGAAACCAGTAAGCAATGAAACCAAAAGAGTTCTTAGTTCAGCTCAGAGAGCTCTCAGGGTACAGTAACTTCAGGTGACACCCAGCAGGATTAAACCAGAATTTCAAAGATGGAAACAGTAACAGTGCTCAAGTATTCAGCTCTGATGGGTAGAAGCATTTGAATTCTGGAACAATCCCTCATAAAAGATAACATGATAGATGAACTATTAGTGAAAGAAGTCTACTACGAGTACAGATAACACATGAGACAGTCTTTAGAAGAAATATCGTTGATTTACGGATGAGTAAAGCCGAATTTCTTGGGGACGGAAAGGGACCCACTATATAGTCTGGTTTGGTTTTAGTCTATAAGAATCCAATAGGGTAGCGGATACTAGTCTACTAGTTTTTTCAAAGCTTTCCACTGCAAAACAAACCTTTGTGGGGTATTCGCAATTCTTGTAGAAGTGCTGAATAAAACCACATTAATTAGATTAATAGACTAAGACTAAGACTAAGACTAAGGCTAAGACCAAGACTAAGACTAAAACTAAGACTAAGACTAAGACTAAGACTAAGACTAAGACTAAGACTAAGACTAAGACTAAGACTAAGACTAAGACTAAGACTAAGACTAAGACTAAGACTAAGACTAAGATTAAGACTAAGACTAAGACTAAGACTAAGACTAAGACTAAGACTAAGACTAAGACTAAGACTAAGACTAAGACTAAGACTAAGACTAAGACTAAGACTAAGACTAAGACTAAGACTAAGACTAAGACTAAGACTAAGACTAAGACTAAGACTAAGACTAAGACTAAGACTAAGACTAAGACTAAGACTAAGACTAAGACTAAGACTAAGACTAAGACTAAGACTAAGACTAAGACTAAGACTAAGACTAAGACTAAGACTAAGACTAAGACTAAGACTAAGACTAAGACTAAGACTAAGACTAAGACTAAGACTAAGACTAAGACTAAGACTAAGACTAAGACTAAGACTAAGACTAAGACTAAGACTAAGACTAAGACTAAGACTAAGACTAAGACTAAGACTAAGACTAAGACTAAGACTAAGACTAAGACTAAGACTAAGACTAAGACTAAGACTAAGACTAAGACTAAGACTAAGACTAAGACTAAGACTAAGACTAAGACTAAGACTAAGACTAAGACTAAGACTAAGACTAAGCTAAGACTAAGACTAAGACTAAGACTAAGCTAAGACTAAGACTCAGCCTAAGACTAAGACTAAGACTAAGACTAAGACTAAGACTAAGACTAAGACTAAGACTAAGACTAAGACTAAGACTAAGACTAAGACTAAGACTAAGACTAAGACTAAGACTAAGACTAAGACTAAGACTAAGACTAAGACTAAGACTAAGACTAAGACTAAGACTAAGACTAAGACTAAGACTAAGACTAAGACTAAGACTAAGACTAAGACTAAGACTAAGACTAAGACTAAGACTAAGACTAAGACTAAGACTAAGACTAAGACTAAGACTAAGACTAAGACTAAGACTAAGACTAAGACTAAGACTAAGACTAAGACTAAGACTAAGACTAAGACTAAGACTAAGACTAAGACTAAGACTAAGACTAAGACTAAGACTAAGACTAAGACTAAGACTAAGACTAAGACTAAGACTAAGACTAAGACTAAGCACTAAGGACTAAGGACTAAGGATTAAGGACTCAGGTCGAAAATTGAAACAAAATCAGTTGATCTATATTAATTTTTCTTTGCTCCACTATTCAACATTTATTCTTTGCACTTAGAAGCCCAAAACATCGCAATTTACAGCAACTTGAATGTACTTTGTTGTTGCTTAGAGTATTTTACGCGTTTGCTTGTTTGCCAGAACAATTGCTGTGAATAATGAACACCGCTTTTGGTTCTAGCAATGACTTAAGTTATGTTGCTAACTTTCCTTGTATTGTTTTTAACTTTCAACTAGATTTTGATATCTTAATAACACTTTATGTTCAAACAAATTCTGAACATAGATATACATACATATCTCATTACTTGAGATGATCTGTACCGTTTCTCATCTGAACTCTTTCTTTCATTTTCTGATAACAATCGAACAAGTAATTACAAAGTTCAGCGTTGATTTTAGTTTGCAATAACTTTGTAGCTCTAATCGACTCAACTTTAGTTCGTTCTCAGCTCATTTCAAATTGAATTTGTTTCTATTACTTTGATTTTGCAATTACAACAACAACAAGAAGCGTTCACCACATATTGCTTGCAAACAAGTGCAGCAAATTGTACAATTTGTTGGTTTGCATTGGGCAAAAAAAACTTGTCAATGCAGACACACACACATAAGCAAAGCGTTAAGTACAAGCAAACACTTAAATGGTAAAACGTTCCAACAACACATTTGTATGCAGCTATTAATACATACAAACAAACATTTATAACGTTTGTATTAAATCAGCTCATCATGTCTGTCCACTAAACGCAATGACTCATCACTCATGACATCATTTTTGCCATCTTTAATGTACAAAACATGATTCATATGACAACATGATGGAATATATTGAAATCGGGATAATGCCATTCAAACGATTCAAAAGATAAAGTCATTCAAAAAATAAAAAATACTTAAAAGTAAGAATGTTGAACTTGAAATGTGAATTTCTAATATTTTTTACTCACAAAAGTGACTTGATGAACTTATTTTCCTTATTATTTTTTAAGAATTTCGATTCTATATTTTTTAAAAATCTGATTGCTAAACCCAGTAAATGGAATGAACAAGTAAATAAACAAACTCGAATTCATTGACTTCTGATTTGTGATACAAAAGACTAACCACTTAGCCACACTTGCCTAATATGACTTTGATATGCATACCAGCGGTTAGTACGTTGACTTTGCACACCAGAGGCTCAAGGTTCGATTCCTAGTTCGGACTGTTAAAACTCTCGTCTACTTCTATACCTATCCACATGGAGAATTACCGTTCAGAGTCGGCATTAAACTTTAGAGAACCCTTTTTCTCATACTTTTTAAAATGTGTGTCATAACACGTGTTGAAAAATAGTGTTAAAATAGTATTAGAAAGACCGCAAGTTTTCCATATCTACCGCTGATATATCGAAAAGTAAAAATCGGACTTTGTTAATTTTTCACAAAATACATTTTTGAAAAATATAAAATTTTCAAAAATAAAAAAATAAAAGTCACCAAAGCAAAAGTTTATAGAAATACTAACGAAAATAGAAATATTTAAAAATGAAAAACAGTCAAAATGACCGTTGAAACCTTACCCAACCTAAGCCATAAGGATCGGCAAAAGTTCTATGCACATTCATTCCATACAAAATGTAAATATATTTGCTTTTCAAGAAGAAAACTATAAAACATGTTTTTTTGTAGTCATATAAATCCTAATAATTTCCTCTTATTCGAATTTTTTTCCAAAATTGGTATAACTAATTATTTTCCGAGACAGTCCTTGTTTCTGCATTTCAAACCTCTTTTTTTAACTTTAATAATGATCAACAAGTTCTCTACGGCACCAAGCGTCATTTGTTGACACCGTTAATGACAGGTGTTTGGTCAACTGGGATGCGAGCGACAGCGTGAGAACACATGCACCTGCGCACTGTGTTCCAGTGTTAACGCACTTCAGCGAATGTAGTTGCGTAAATTTTCAAAAGCAAATGATAACCTCATCAAGCCGATGGATGGACAGATATGCTACATACATACATTTATACGTACATATGTGCACATATGTACACTTAGCTATACATAGCAATGTACATGGTTAGATGAATGGATTGCGCGACGGTTGGCGCTGCGTTGCATTGGTGTCGACTGCACAGTTGGCTGCTCGGATGTGGCAAGCCAAAGCGGTTACTTAGGCTGATTCATTGCTGCCATTTGGTGTGTGTGTGTGTGTGTGCCTGACAGAGCCCGTATGTGAGCATGTGTGTGTGGCAGTGTTTGGCTGTGTGCATTTTGGTTTTGATTTTGCCGGCGTTACTGCATTTCGCCACCAATTTACTGCAATGCGTATTAAGTGCACGCATTTACCGCACTTTGTGCGTATGTGTGTGTGTGTGTGTGTGTGTGCAAAACACTCCAATGTGCCTTTGCCAGTGTGTACAGAATGGCAAAATTTCACAGAACTCAAGCACTAACTGGTTAGTGAAAAAATGTGCTGCTGACATTCGTTAACGCTTTGTGGTAGAAAGCAACAAAAAATCAAAAGGTCTGACGCCTAAATGTAGACATAATTTGGCTCAATTAAGTAGAGCATGAAATTGCATACATATATACTAACCAGGGACTTAACTATTATAAGTTTTTTAAGAAAATAATTGCAACGTAACTATTACTATGCAACATAAATTTTTTTTGTTGATTTTAATTATTATTTGCAACAATTAATTTTAACGTTGCGTAATAACTGTTATGGAGAACAAAATTTGTTCGTCCTCGATAATTATTATTTTGCAATTTTTTTTACGTTGCCTTGCCACATTTTGAGTTCAAATTGATTTTTAATTGTTCCAATACATTTATTTGTAGTACAACAAATTGACAAACGCAAATTTATTGCAGAAAACTAGTGTCCGACCGAATATTCGGTCGGACACTACAGAAAACCAATTTACACCAACAACTAAAGTGCATTTTAATTTTTGTGCACATGAAAATCGTATATGGCTGTTTTGAGGTGTTTGTAATTTAATTTAAATAAACAAAACCCTACTATAGAAAACCCACCCAGTAGGTCCCCCCATGTCTTAATTTTTGGGGGCAAATTTCACGCACAGTGTAATTAATAATTGACTGGCACGACAGCCCGCTTACGCGAGACTAAGGCCTAGCTTCCCGCAACTACCCGTGTTGTGCGTGTGAATTTGTACGCGGGTTGAAGGGACCTACAGTTTTATGCCGGTTCCGAACGGCAGGTTGGGAGCTCTTTCATAAGCAATTTTTACTCTCAGAGGTTTGCCATTTCCAGCTGAGAGGACAGCCACCGAAGGAGAAAACGAGTTTTCCCGTTATTTTTTTTTTAGGTGTTATTACAGGCAGTATTTGAACCTGAGGTTGCTGCCTGCGACTCGCGGTCCAACGCACTAACAACTGAGCCACGGCGGTTTGGAATGGTATTCGGCTCAAAAGTTATACGCAACCCCCGTCCCCCCAAAATTAAATCCCGTGTGCGCCACTGATGGAATAAATAACTTTTTTAAAAATTTAATTCCTTTCCTTCCCTTAATAGTTTTAAGCTGGTCCCATTGTATCGGGTGTTTTTTTTAGAGGTATAGAACTTCGAATTGAAATAAAACACAAGAAAATCATTTTAATGTCCATCAATTTGGCTTTATTGGAAGAATAATTTTATGCCATTAATGTTTAAATATGATTTCGGGCATGTGGCCGCCGCGGCTGGCTCGAATAAAGCCAATTCTACAGGTCCAATTTTCAACCACTTTTTCGAGCATTTGGGGCCGTATGTCGGCAATAACGCCACGAATGTTGGCTTCCAAGTCCCCTAACGTTTCTGGTTTGTTGGCGTAGACGAGCGACTTCACATATCCCCAAAGAAAATAATCCAATGGTGTCAAATCACATGATCTTGGTGGCCAATTGACAGGTCCATTCCGCGAAATTATGCGCTCATCGAATGTTTCCTTCAATAAAGCGATTGTGACGTGCGCTGTGTGGCATGTAGCGCCGTCTTGTTGGAACCACAACTCATCCACATTCATGCCATCCAATTCGGGAACAAAATAGTCGGTTATCATGGCTCTATACCGGTCTCCATTAACGGTAACTGACTCCTCTTCTGACTGGGTCCTCTTCAACATTTTGCTCTACAGCGGCAATTGTTTCTTCGGTGCGCACTGTTCGACGTCTCTGCGGATGCGTATTATCACATAGAGTAGTGCGAAAACGACCCATGGTTAACCGAATTAATTGCTCTGATGGACGATTATGTCGACCATAAAATGGACGGAGCTTGCGGTAAACTTCGCGAACTGAACCATTATTTTCGAAATAAATTTGCACGATTTGCAAGCGTTGTTCTTTTGTCAACCTGTTCATGATGAAATGGCAAACCAAACTGAACATAAATGACATTAGAGTTGCTAGATTTGACCACAAAATGCCAGTTTTATCTCTATTCGAAAAACAAACCTCTAAAAAAACACCCTATACCAGAAAATTTTTGTTAGAAAGTATAGAAAAAAAATTTAATTTTTAAATTTAAAGTTAGGAAAATGCTCAAAAGTTTTCTATTTGCTTGAAATCAAAATTTTCTAAGAGCAATTCGGTTTGACTAAGTCTCAGAATAGTGTTCGGATCGTTTTTTTTTATACATTTGTACAAACATTCGAAATTGTAAAGGGAAAAGGTAGTAAAAAATAAATTCTAAAATTATGTGCTATGCTGTGACATCAACTAAATGACCTGGAAGTGCCATTGGCTTCGATTTGTCGCCATCATTAGAAACATTTAATATCATAAACTGATCCAAGCTATAATTTTTAATTCAATTTTCATATAGTCACTATGCTCACTATGGACTCAGATATGTTTTTATACAAATCGTGAAATTATCATAATTGCAATGCGCCCAAAAGTGCGCTAAGTATTAACAAATTGGTCCATAACGAGCGAAAGCAATATTCTGGTTAATTAATTCATGCGCTGATTTTGGTCGCTTGCATAATTTTGAAACAACACTCACTCACACACACAAATACACACACAAATATAGTCAATTAAAATTGTGGCAGGTGCAGATATACACACACACACATACACTCACACACAGACAAACACTGAAAACGAGCAAACAGGCAAACAATTAGCAACGCATTTCAAAATTCAATGACATTGGCAAATGTTCGCGCGATAATTGCGCCAAATTTATCATAAATAAAGATTTTCCGCATTTATTGCGTTGACAACGCACAAAACGAGGCGAGCGCCATGCGCGAAGGTGTGCGAGTGGCAGAGCGAAAGAGTTGCTGGCGCTCGAGGCGGGCGCCGGAAGCTGAATGCCGGAACGACGCGCCGCGACTGGTGCCGGCGCACACACACACACACACACAAACAATTGGAATTATAATTAATTTCCGCACCGCTTTGCCGTTGCCGAATTTTCGCATTACAAGCGAATTGTGAGATGTAGCTGTTGTTTGCATTATTGTTATTGCTGTTATTGTTTTTGGTGCAATTTTCATTACGCATTGCTTGCGCGGCAGACGGTTCGACTACTTCAGTTGTTATTTTTTGACTGGTAATTTCTCTGGGAGATTTCACGTTCTTGCTGTGCTGTTGTCATTGTCATTGTTTTTGTTGTTGTTGTTGTTGGATATTAAAATTTCATATCAACAACAACAAATAACAATAGCCAAGAGGGAATATTTAGGAGCGTTTATTGCTTGCAATTTATTTCTAGCTTACACTGCAACAAGACAGCAACAACAACAAAATGGCATTGCCGCTATGCGCTCCAACTGCTGCCCGGGGCGCCAATTGTCAAAAATATTGTCAACACGGTAGATTTATTTTTTGTGCGCTGCACGTTTCGCAATTAAAAATTTGCCATCGTGCAAATGTGCTGCGTGGCCAAATTGCCGCATCGATCGACTGGCTGCGTTGGCTGACTGAGGTTGGAGCGCCCCCCCCCCCCCCCCACCCAACTCACCGTCAACGAGATATTAATTAGCAGCCGGTTTCGAGTATTTCTCATTCGGAATGCCAAGTGGAAGCGCGTACGGAAATTCAAATTGAAATCGAAATTGAATGGCATTGTGGGCGTCTCGGCTGCGCTGCAGCTGCTGCGAGTTTGGCTAAAAGTAAAATGAAAAATTATATTAATATTCAAATTGTTGTAGTGCCTGTTGATAGCATTGGAAATTAATTATGAAATTAATACAGTTTTTTGTAGGGAAATATCGAATAATATTGGAGCGTAATAATGCAGTTTGTGTTGTTGGAGAATGAAACAGAAGCATAAAGAAGATTGAAGAAAGGAATTAATGGCATAAATTATGAGAGTCCAGTGTAGTAAAAAAGATGATCAACACAACGGGGCATGTCTGAGCTATGTGAGATGCCTGAGCTGTCACTCTAACCTAACCTAACCTCACAAAGGTCAGACATGGCACGTTGTATTTACATAAAATTTAAATTTTTTTTTTTAATTTTAATTTTCCTGGCTTTACTGGACTTTTAGCCATTACATTAAGATTCCTGAAATGCAGCAGAAGTTGAAATTTCGTACAAAGCAAAGTACTTAGTTTGCTTCATAAAAAGGGTCTATTCACAATGAACTTGAATCAATTAACAGGTGGGACTCTTTTGCCTTTTGAGTTGAAGCGGAAGTGGAAGATTGAAGAAAGGAACTGCTGGCTTGAATTATAAGAGTCCAGTCTAGTAAAAAGTATGGTAAGCACAATGGAGCATGTCTGAGCTATGCGAAATGCTTGAGCTGTCACTCTAACCCAGTGGCGTCCCCAGGGGGGGGATTAGGGGGATGGATCCCCCCCTTGGTGGATAAATTCATTTATCCAATTTGATGTAACAATATGGAATTCTGCAAACATTTTTATTATTTGCGTTACCTCTTCTGTGATCACCCACTTAAAACCTAGTAGTAGCTCCCATGATCTGGCCAGACCATGATGTAAACAAGAGGATAGTCGAGGATTGTTGTTAAGGATATAAAAAAACCAGAAAGTGTGAACACATTGATTTGTTTTGCTTGCCTACATTTTATTTACGTAAAACGGGACAAATATACTAGAATAATTAGGTAAATAGCGATTTCAACTTCAATGAATTAATTTTGAAATCCAAAAAAAGGAAAAGAAAGAAATTTAAAAAATGTAAATCTGCTTCAACTGCTTGACCAATGCAATTATTGCAACGATATAATTCAGTTACATGCGTCAAAAACATTGAGATTTTACATTGGGCATTGGATTCCTTGAACTGTTGACAATGCTGAACTGCTTTGCCAAAGAAAAACATGCAGAATATGCTCAACATGTTATTGTTCAGGTTGAACTGGCCGTTTTCTTTGTCGCCTTCGTCGTCGCTATCTTCACATTGAACTATTTAAACGACCATTTTTTCTATCAGTATCAGAAGCTTCGTTTTGTTCAGGGCCAAATATTACTTCTAGCAGCAAATTAATTAATATCTTAATTTTATTGCTCTTAAGCATTGGTTTCCGCTATTGCTTAGGCAATTTTTTCAGAGAAATTGTCCTCTCTGATTTTTACTCCAGTGTCGAGGTTCAAAAACCAAGTCTAATCCTCAAAACAGCCTTCCCTTCCTTCCATCTCTGCCACAGAAAACAATCCAATTGATTAAAACCGGAACGGCAAGACAACAAATACTTCCTTCACATCTGGAATGTAATTGAATTGACACCAAAACACGAACATAGCCATGAGTACAATGGATAAATATTAATTTTGAATATGTTCAGACAATATTTTCCAACGAAAACAATAATTTACTAACCCAAAAGAAAATAAAAGCCAAGGCGAGAGAAAAACACTTGGATCAGGTAGATTTTGCGCCAACTAACGTATGTCACGATTACATGGGATGGCACGAAATGAGGGTTTCAAATCGAGTCAGATGGAAAAGCCTAGTTGAAGTCCTATGCTCCGTAAAGGACTGAATAAAGAACAAACGAAAAAATGTTTTAAGCCATTCCACAGTGATTCGTTCCATAGACAAAATTCAAAAAAAAATTTATAGTCTCAGAATTTAACGATTTTGATGTCAATTGAAAGGTAAAACTCCAACTAAGAAAACCCAAAAAAATCTGTGCAAAAAATTAATTAGTTTCTGTGCAAAAGCGGCTCAAAGTTGAAACTTTTTTCACAAAAAAATGTAAACACATATTTTCTGTTTTTTAGTCTATTGAGTAAAAAAATTATAAAAATACATGATTACCAAGAAGTTGCTAAAACCTTCAATATAGATTAAGAAATAATGTGGCTATTTTCGCTTTTAATATTTTCTCCAAATTTGCAAAGTTGAGGCTTTTACTTCACTTTTAATCAAAAATATTTTTCTAAATTAAAAATCTGAAAATTGGCTAAACTTAGAGGAAAATATCTAAAAAGTATGTGAAAGTATGTTCCTGGATTTTTGTATTTTAAGACTTCTTTCTTTGTCGGATAATGTAATTACATGCTTCGATATCTTCCGATTTCAGAAAATAATTCAATTTGAAAAGGGGTCTAAACACATCTTTTTTGACAAAATTTATTTCGTCGTCCCTAAAAGTATGCAATCAACTTGAAAAATGAAAAAATCTGCACAAATGCGAAACATACGTCTATTATTCTCGTTTTTTACAAAACTAAAGGGTCCTAAGACAATTTCTGTTACTCTTTGGAATTATCAATGTTGACGTTACCGATTAAATGTAAAATCTGAAAAATTTAGCCAACACACTTGGTGCTGTAGCTTTCCAAAAATGACAAAATTTGCAAATTTAAGTCTCAGGCATTGCCAAACTACAACAGTTTAAGCAGTCAATTCAGCAGACTATGATTAACTAGTATACAAAATTTTATGAACGGACCACGGTTGTATGGAGTCGAATCACTGTGCATTCTGACAATAATTACGTGGGAAATAGCAAAAAAAATTATGAAAATACACCATGGTCTGGCGAGGCCATGGTTTTTGTACTTAGAAAGTATCAGTTGAGGATATCATGAAATATGAGCTCGATAGCTTAACTACAACATTACTAAAGTGGATCCGAAGTTCGATGTGGTCTGGCCAGAACCGGATGCCTGCAGAAAGGTTAAGAATAAATGAATACAAAAATCAGTATTGCACTTGTTCTCGCAGAATAGTTGTATTTTCAGTGTTCCCAAAAGTATCGACTATTTACCAAAGTAGTAGTCAAACACAGGCTTCAAGCCAACCCTGCATTAGCTGTTGAAATTTGACAAAAATGCAGGTACATTTTTTTGGTGAATTGTGTGTAAACATGGAAAACATGTTCACCTATATCATAATTAAATTTCGGAACGTCATACATTTTAATATTTTATTTTTTGGATTTATTTTACATAGCTGGTGTGTTATGCTTTTTAAAATAGGTCTTTTGAGTTTTTCGTAATTCTACTAGAAGAAGTTTTCAAAATTTCATAACTTAAAACAAACTTGAATTTTTTGGTTGGGATTTTATGACCTAAAAATACGTGTCACTTGAATTTTTCGTTTTAAGAATTTTATTTTAGTATATGCACATATGTATGCATATATGTATGTATGTGCATATGTACAATTTTATGCAACATGTATTAAAAATAATACGCAAAAATTAAAGTATAAAAATGGCGTTAAACTGAATTTTTTGAATATCCCCCCCCTTCCCGAAATCCTGGGGACGCCACTGCTCTAACCTAACCTAACCTCACAGAGGTCAGACATGGCACGTTGTGCTTAAAATTTACCTGGCTTTACTGGACTTTTTACCATGGAATCAAGATTCCTCATGATTCTTACAATTAAACAGAAGCTGAAATTTCATATAAAGCAAAGTACCCCCCAAATACAAAAATTACTGGTGCAAAATATAGTTTCAAGTTGAATTGAGCTCAAAAGTTGTACGCAAAATCCCCGCAAATGAAATTCTGCGTACGCCACTGGGCTGTTAGTTATAAAAGTTCCATTATTGATGAACAATTTTTCCTTGAGTAAGCTGTTAAGACTTAACTGTATTAAGAGAAAGGATTGCAGAGGACCCAGTGGCGCAAGCAAGGAGGTTTTAGGTGTTCAAACTTCCTGGACATCTGTTTTTAGAAAAATTTTGAATGACAAATATGGTTTCAAATGGTATTTGCCTCAAAAGTTATGTACAAACCCCCCTCTCCCTGCCCTCAAAGGACCTAAAGCACATTGAGAGCATCACTGAGAGGACTTAAAGCACATATTCCAATGACGCAACCGCTACTCAAACCCAATGAAATACCTCATTGCCTCAATGAAAGCACATAATTTATACTGTAAAATAAACTTTGCAGTTATTCTCATATATTCTCACTTTCCTCACTGCCATAATGGTTTGTAAAACCCCATAAAAGTATATCAAAGTTGCAACTTTGAGTTAAATTAAAATTTCAACTTCACAGAATTTGTGTGAGATCTGCAATGCCCACTGGGCCTATTTAAGTTTCTTTTCTTATTAAGCGTCGTTTTGTTTTTTGGAAACATTTTACCTTTTAAAATTGCTCCTCTCTGCTTTTTTCTCCTCCTCTCTCATTTTTTTCTGTTTTTCTTAAATATTTTTTCGGTGTGTTTTTGCAGCTGTGAAGTAAATCGAAAAAGTTCACATCGACTTGTGGTGCTATTAAAACTTGTAAGATTTGCACATTTGCTGCGCTAAAACAAAAGAAACTACAAAAACGAATAGCAAACGAATGAAAATATTAAACAGCCTAAGCGGCGCGAAAAAAGCACAAAAAACGAGCAACAAAATCAAATCAAACAACAAACTAGAAGTCACAGCAAACCAACAATATGGACTGTCACTAAATGCAATAAAATAAATTGCAACAATTTTCAGTGAAAAACAAAGGAACTAAAAAAACACACAAAAGCGAAAAAGCAGCAAAATGAAGTCAACAAAGCAAACACACACACACACTCAGACAAATTTAGAGAGCTAGCGGTTCGAGCCTTTTTCGGGAAGGCCTAGAAATATTTGTTGTCGTTGCTGCTGTTGCTATTGTTTTGTTGTTGTTGTTGTTGTTGTTGTTGTTGTTGTTGTTGTTGTTGTTGTTGTTGTTGTTGTTGTTGTTGTTTAGCAGCTACCCTGAACTTGGATGTTGACTGTTAGTTCTGCTAGCTGGTTGGCTTCCGAGAATTGCATCCAACTGTGCGCCTGTGAAGTGGCCGTTGGGCAAATCGCGACGCGGTCATGGCAAGTCAAAAGTGACAGCTTGAAAAATATGGCAACTGCAAAGCAAGCGCTGGCAAACATGGCAGCGCTCGTGCAAGGAGCGGCCCTAGTGCTGCAAAAAAAAAGAAGAAAAAATAAGGCAAAGAGCAAAATTGAAATTGCTCCGCAAAAAATAAAACACAACAACATGCCAACAACAAACGCAAAACAATGCCGGATAATGGCTGGCAGCAGGCAAGAACAAGTGGAAAAACTTAAGTGCCCGGAAAATTTCCCAGAGGCCTAATGATGAAAGTTGGTTGCCTAGCAGGCGCTGTGCTCGGCCTAGACGCGTTCGCCGCGTTGCCCGTAATGGCGAGATTAGGCGAGCGCGCGCTGCCTTCTGCTGATGCCAACCACTTACACACACACACACATACATACATACACCCAAGTTGTTAGTTTAACCCTTTTATGGTTGTTGCTGTTGTTGGTTTGTTATATACACATATATATATTTTTTTCCTATGCAATATTGTTATTGTTGTAATAAATGCATTACGACCCGTGAAGGTAATTTACGTAAAAGGCAAAAGTAATCAAAGTAGAATTAAAAATGAGTTGAGTTGTTTAACCAACTCTCCGAACGCTGGAGGCCATTTAAATTAGCTACAGCAAACATTTACGCTGCAGTTCAATGCAAATTCCATTGTAAGCGGCACTTTAGGATAATTTTTCTATTTCTGTTTTTTTTTGTATTTTCGTATTCTTTCTGCTAGTACAAATAATACTAGCAAATACTGAAGTGGACAATGAGAGAAGGAGTTAATTAGGTAGTTAGTGATTATATTAAAGAGTAAATGTGGCACCAAAAGAACTTAAAGGTCAGAACTTGGGGTTCTATGTGCACACTCGACTTGAACCCATAAGCGTTCGTTAACTTAACCCTTAAATGCTAATGATGATGGCAGAGTGACAGCTGCAATATTTTTGAAAGAAAGAAAAAGAAAGCAGAAAAATGAAAGTGACTTGGGCCTAGAAGGATGCGTGTGGGTAGAGTGGTGTGAGAGTTCAAACACTTTCCAAATATCTGCTACAATTATTTTAAATGCCAAATATGATTTAAAATTATAGTTATTTGGCTCAAAAGTTGTGTACGGAACGTCAAACCCCAATTGAAATCCTCTGTGCGCCACTGGTAGATATCTTCGAAAAAAAAATGGGTGGGTTGCATCATGCCACGTATTACCTGTTGAGTCTAGAGTTCGACAGAGAAGAGGGCGTAACCTGGTAATGGGTTGTTATGGCCAGTTAAGTAAGTAAGGATGACGAGACAGATTTCCTCCTAGATTTGAAAAAATGACGGCCTCTAAACAGAAATTTTAGGAGAAGAGAGTTTAAAAGAAAGTTGGGGTAGTTTTAAACGTCTTCGGCGGATTTACGGGAGATTTTTGAATAAAGTCGTAAAATAGATTGAACTAACAAATGCAAATGTTGAAACTGTTTGAAACTGATGATGGAACGGCTGATCTCATTAGAGAGCTTTGAGTAGATACATTTTCATTATTGAGTGCACGACTTTTTTTGTGTTTCTGAGATTTTTTAACTTATTTGCAATAATAAAAAATATTTTAAATATCTTAAGTATTTATTTTCAATATTAAAAAAAAATAAATTAAATAAATATTCATTTGGTTATAAAAATATATTTAAATTTTCATTATTTAAAAAAATATATTTAAATTGTAATTTTTTAAAATATATTTAGTTTATAAATGAAATTTTCATTTATATTTTCATTTTTTTATAAAAATATATTTAAATAAATAAATTAAATTAATTAATTTTAATTGTGTTTTGAAAATATATTTAAATTGTCATTATTTATTATAAAAAAATTAATATTTTAATTTGAATTTTTTTATAAAAATATATTTAGTTTATATTTACAATCGTTATAAAAAATATATTGAAATTTTCATTATTCTATACAAATATATTAAGTTTATAAATTAAATACATTTTCATTTTGTTATAAAAATATATTTAAATCAATTAAAATAATAAATTAAATAAGTAGATACATTTTCATTTTGTTATAAAAATAGATTTATATTTTATTTACTTAAAAAAATATATTTCAATATTATTTTTTTTTTATAAAAATATATTTAGCTTATATTCACAATATTTATAAGATATATTTAAGTTTAAATTTTTTTATAAAAATATACTTAGTTTATAAATTACATAAATCAATTTTCATTTTATTATAAAAATATATTTAAATAAATTAAATTAAAAAATTAATTTTTTTCATTTTGTTATAAACATACATATATGTATGTACTTAAATTTTCATTATGTATTATAAAAAAAAATTTTCTTTTTTTTATTAAAAATATATTTAGTTTATATTCACAATGGTTATAAAAATATATTTAAATTTTCATTTTTTTATAAAAATATATTTAGTTTAAATTCAAAGTAAAAATATATTTAAATTTTCATTTTTTTTATAAAAATATATTTAGTTTAAATTCAAAATAGTTATACCGTTTTTTAAATTTAACATTTTTGAGATTTGGATATATTTATATTTTAATTATACAAGGTGCAACCCAAAGTAAACAGGACTTTTATAAAATAAAGAAAACGGATGATTATTTTTGTATAATTCTTTTTATTTATTCAAAATACTCTCCTTCTGCTTCGATACAACGTTTTGCACGGTCCAAAAGCATTTGGAATGAGTGTTTTAGGTCATCGGCCGGCATCGCCTTCAGAATGTTGGTACAAGCCTTTTGGATGTCCTCAACGTCCTTATAACGGTTCCCTTTCATCGGCAAATGCAACTGACCGAATAAGTAGAAGTCACAGGGAGCCATATCAGGCGAATACGGTGAATGATTGATGGTAAAAATGCGATTTTTGGTCAAATAATCGGTCGTAACTAGGGCTCTGTGAGCCGGTGCATTATCATGCAATAAACGCCAACTTCCTTCCTCGCGATATTCTGGCCGAATACGACGAATGCGATGCACCAAACGCTTCAAAACTTCAACATAAAACAAAGCGTTAATTGTTTTTCCCGGTGGAACAAACTCTCGATGAATTATTCCCTTTGAATCGTAGAAACAAATGAGATGAGTTTTGATTTTTGACTTCTCACGGCGGGTTTTTTTCGGATTTGGCTCATCTGGGTGCTTCCATTCGGCACTTTGACGCTTTGTTTCGGGATCATATTGAAAGCACCACGTTTCGTCACCGGTTACGATGTTGAACAAGAAATTTGGATCACGTCTGGCTTCCCGAACGATGTCTTTTGCGTGCTCAATTCTCTGCGCTTTTTGGTCGTCGGTTAAAGTGTGCGGAATGAAGCGAGAACACACTTTACGGAGACCCAAATGTTCGGTTAAAATGCGATCAATTGATGTTTTGGAGATGTTCAATTCCATTTCCATCAATTCCAATGATGATTTTGGCTGCATTTTGATAAAATCACGCACAGTTTTGATGGCATCGTCAGTAATCACAAATTTCGACTGGCCGACGTGTTCGTCGTCATTCAAGTCTTCACGACCATTCTTGAATCGATTCAACCACTCATTAACACGGCCACGGGATAAACAATCATCACCATAAACTTGCTTTAACAATTTAAACGTTTCGGTAAAAGTTTTACCAAGTTTAAAACAGAACTTAATATTAGCTCTTTGTTCGATCGACATTCTCGTACCAAAGTTAAAAACATACTGTCACATTGAGCGGGATATTTCGGCGTCTACTAGACCAAATGTCATGAAATTTAGACAGTATGTGAATGAAAGATGTACCTTTCCAACGCATGTCCTCACACATAGATGGCGCCACCAGAAACGTCCCTATTGCAAAAGTCCTGTTTACTTTGGGACGCACCTTGTATATTTTGAATTTTTTTTTATTTTTTGATAAGAATTTTTAGCTATTTTTGAAATTAAAGAAAAAGGAATTTTTAAGAGAAAATTACAGTTATCGTTTAGATTTAGGAAAATATCCTTTTTCGGTATCTGGCAATCTGGCAACACTGCCTAGCAGATTTGCATTAAATTATTTTAACTAATAAAAATCCGGCATGTCCTTGGACTCGGATTCATCTGACATCAACTTCAGCAAAAAAACAAAGTATTTCTCTCTTCATAGCACAGAACTGTATAGCAAAAAAACAAAATCCCCACTAAATATTAAAATTTCGTAAACGACAACAACATTCACATCTACGCTGCTAAACATTGCGACGTTCAGCTGTGTGAATTGCACTTGTCTCAGACAGTCGCACCAGTGCGCCCGAAATGCATTCATACACGCCACTCAATTGCAATGCATGCGAACAGACAACAGCAGCAACAACAACAACAAGCAGCAACACGAACAGCGGCATCAGTTTCAGTTACAGTGGCAGCCCCTCAGCGACGCCGAATGAAGAATTGAAATAAATCTTTCAATTTCACGAATGATTGGAAAACATTTAAAATTATTGAGATGCAAAAAAACGTGAACGGCGACGGCCAAAACGTGAACGCAAGCTTCGACAACGACAGAGACAGAGACGAGGATAATGTTGGTTGTGATTGTGGGTCGATGAAGAGTGGCAGGCAAATCCAATGCTTGCCAGGAACAGAACGTTAACAAAAAGAAAATACAAAAAGACAAATACACACACACATACAGCCAAGCAGTGTGTGGATGTGGGTGATTATGTGTGCGTGCACGAATGTCTATGGAGCACCATAAATTTTCCGAGAATGAAAAGTAATGCGAGCGTTGCATACACGACTGCAGTCGCTCAGCCAAGCATTCACTCATTGCACAGACAGTGCAATGGATGTTTGTTTGTATGTAGCGACGTTTGGTCTCACTCTTCATTTGGCTGTCTTCACACCGCAGCGTCTTCGGATATGCAAAGCGAATAAAGTATGGCAAAATTTCTTTACATCAAGCAGGAAAAATTGTTGGAGTTTTGGCTGTGGAGAGTGCAACCCACACACACACACAAACAGGCACACGCAGCTTGAATTGGCATTTCAATTTCACGTATTATTGACATTTGAGTCGGCTTGCGCCGAAATGTGCGCTTGAAAAAACATGCGAAGCCAAAAGGAACGGAAAAAATACATTTACAAAAAAAACACAATTTTTTTGGACATGTGAATACGCAAAAACAGATAAATTATACTTAAATAATGCACATGTTCTCACATAAAGTTTATAAAAATTCACTTGATTTTTGATTAAAAAAATATTTTTTCAATAACGCAAAAAATATTTGCGGGATTTTATGAAACTAAGGTTAACGGAGACAAAAGTGAACAGCTCTATGGTCGGTCGAAAGTAAACCATGATTTGTTTTCGTCTGAAGACTTAAGTCAGTGCAATGCATTAAAGACTTTTTGCTGTTGCTGCACAGTTGTGCTCGCAAATTTGACAATCAATAATGCTCAACTAAAATTGTTTTCAAACCATTTTCATTTAAATTAAAAAACATAAAATTCAATTTTATTTATCATAATCGAACTTTTATGCAAAATACAAAATTCAATCAAAAACCATTTCAAATTGAAACTTTGTAGCGTCAATTGAAAGTCGCTAATGGCTGTAATGCCATAAATAATTGGTCAACGCATTACATATGCATTGCATTTACTCAACAAATATGCAACAGAAACAACAACAAAATTTCATGCACACAAAAAACGCCATGAACCGAAATAGCAACCATTTAGCACGAATCGGTCGTTACGTGCAACGCTCCGCTCACCTTTGGCCGTTCCATGGTCATTCGAAAAATACCAACAAATGTCGGTTGCCACCAGCTCACGAAGCAATTGTGGATTGTGCCGCACTTGCAACTTGCAGTAGCTCATATACACACACACACACACACAACGTATATGTATGTAAAACTGCTATAAAAACCAACAACAAATTAAAAGGCTTTTAAATACAACACAACAACAACAACCACCCAACTGTTTTTACGCTTATAGCGCAATTTATTTTTGGTTTGATTGGTTTTTTTTTACAACACTAACAACAACCACACACATGCATCTGCGCCACTGCACACATGCCAGCACACGCATAATTGCCGCTGAACTCTGCTGGCCGCCACTTTGCGGCCGCCCCGAGCCATCCAATTGGTCAATTATATCGCTGCCCGCTCGTCTGCCCAGTAATGAACACTCGCTTCATAACGCAGCCAACTCATGGCGAACGTGGCAGTCGAGGCATGCAGAGATCGCCGGAGTTGAAGTGTTGGCCGTTGCGGCATGCAGCTTTCCACACGTGCTTTAATAAATAATTCAAAACAATGCTGACAGCATTTAATGTGTATGTATGGTCAATTTGTATGTGTGTGTGTGTGTGTGTATGAATGTCTGTATGGGGGCAACAAATTATGGCGACTACCCTGTAGTCCATTTGTGTTGAACCTATTAACCCATTCGCTGCCAAGGACGAGTATACTCGTCTTTGGCCGGGTGTCATGCATTGCCAAGACTCGTCCTACTTTAAATATGTTATAACATGCAGGCTTTTGAATTTGCAAATTTTTTGTGGCCACAAACATAAACATAGAAATGTAAAAAACTTTAAAAAATACTACAAATAAATTTGTTTACAAAAATTATGCTTTATTACTTATTTGAAGAGAATGATCTTGATAATGTATGTGATATATATATGTGATATATGATAATATATCTGCTCCTACCTAGAAATAACAGAGATTTGGTAAACAATAACACTAACAAAAAAAATGGCAATGGGAATGACTTCATATAATTTAGGCTTGGCAGCGAATGGGTTAAGTAAATAGCTCAGCATCGATAGCGGTTCGCTTGTTGAAAGTAAAAAAGTTACTAGAATCGAATTGTAAAGATATTAGTGAACCTTATAAAAGGGGTTCCCAAAGCTATTTACACTTTGACAGTTAATTTCTCTGACATTTCAGATAGTTATTCTTTGACATTTGTATTCCGTTATAGTCACCATTTTACAGTGATTAATGGACATTGGTCTTGTTAATCATTAAACTTTTAAAGAGAGAGACTAAAAAATGAGGGAGGAATTTTATTTTTCAGTTAATAAATTCCTAATGTATGGCTTCACTTGATGTTCTCATCTGAGGGGAGACTCTCAAGGTCATCCCAAGATTGAAACACACGGGTTGGTATGGCGGTAGTCTGACTATGTTCAATAACGCTGGTACTGACATCGATCCTTCAATCATTTCCATGCCTTACCTCTATGCCTTTAGTCATCATAGTTACCAGAAAAGCTCAGCTACAAATCTAAGAATTCTGAGAGAGGCTCCAAATATTTACGAGCGGCTCGAAAACAAAATATTGAGACGATATTTCAAAAATTTTAAAACGAGTTGCAAGCATGTCATACTTTTAGGGGTATGGCACAATTGCAGAAACGACTCGTGACGATACTGGAATATTCCAGAACAACTCGAGGCAATACTAGGATATTTTAAAACGAGTTGCGGGCATGGCATACTTTTAGGGGCATGACACAATTGCAGAGACGATTCGTGACGATACTGGAATATTCCAGAAAAACTCGAGGCAATACTGGGATATTTTAAAACGAGTTGCGGGCATGGCATACTTTTAGGGGCATGACACAATTGCAGAGACGGCTTGTGACGATACCGGAAGATTCGAGAACAACACGAGGCAATACTGGGATGTTTAAGAACGAGTTGCGAACGCGGCATACTTTTAGGGGCATGGAACAAACGCAGAGACAACTCGCGGCAATATTGGGATATTCGAGAACAACTCGAGGCAATACTGGTATGTTCGAGAACGAGCTGCACTACAAGCAAACTAATATAAAAGGCAGCAGCGTACAGCGCAGATGAACATTTTTGGTTTTGGTGAGTAGTGAACAAAATTTAAGTAAAGTGACTGCTAATTTTGAACAGCGTTGAATATTTTTAGTGTGTTTTATTTTTGAGCACAATCCAGTGATACGATTTACGGCTGCACTGAGATAGTAGATCTAATTTTCGTACCAATATTGTTTCGGTTCGTGTCTATGTTGAATCAATTGAGACTTAACTATTTTTTAGGCTCACATCCATCTATGTTTCAGGCAGCGGTGCATGTGATACTTGAGGCAAGGAACTTTGTTGTATAATTGCAAACAGGTGAAGAGCCACAGACACACCTCCGCTCTTCAACCAGCTTTGCAATAGTCAAGTCCTAATATCAGTCATAATATCAAGTCATAATATCCTGACGTTAACTGAGGTCCCGGTGCTCTTAGGAATTGTACAAAAGACCTCACATTCCCTAGCAAGAATTGGCTCTGAGGCTGAATTTAGTGGCCCTAATGAACCTATTCTTCTTGTATTGCTTTTTGTCATCTCAAAGAAATGATTGAAGTTTCTAAAGCTCTGATGCTCTGAAGCCCAAAAATGTTGGGGCTTGAGTGGGGTTAAATGAACAAAAAAAAGCTAGAAAATTAGACAAGTTGCTCCTAGAGGGTTAAAATCTATGACTGACCTCCACTAGTTTTACTTACTAAACATTTTATTCCAACATATTTATACCTTATCTCCAACCCCTAATACAAAATGATGGTTTTTATAAAATAGACTCCAACTGCTCCCAGGTTGACCCCAGATGTGTCAAATAAAAGACCAACACTCATTTATTTTCTCTTCCGAATATTTCTTCCAAACATACCTAACCACTATCTCCAAGTCTTAAGGGGGCTGCCATACAAAACTGCCCATTTTCTATGGAATTAGCTGTCAACTTGTAAATGTAGTAGTAAAGTATATAATAAAACATCATATCTCGTAAACTACTGCACCGATTTGAATGATTTATTCAGCAATCGGCAACATTTTTTAATAATATAAAAAATACAAAATTAATTAAGGTTAAGAAATTCACCACTAGAGGGCGTCTCCCATACAATCAGATTTGTGAGGTGGTCAACTTTTGGGTTTCTACGAAGCAATAATAAAAATGTACTGTCGAAACCCCACTAACCTCCACCTAATTAAAGGTTAGGCGGCACTTAAATATTCCATTGGCTCACTTGTTCCTACTGGGCTTTACATACATACCTACATATATACAGTGAGTTTGCATATTTCAGGTTGTTACATATCTTGCAGTCAATGCGACCCTTTTTGCAGCTATTGCATTGCACAGCTATTTTTTTTATCATTTTTCATTTTTAAATCTTTTTGTTCCGCATTAACCAGGGATTTAATTACATTTTGAATATTATTATTGCTGTTGTTGTTGCAAGCAATAATGAGAAATGGAGAAAATATGCAAAATCAGCACTTAAGTGTAAATGAAATATAATACAAAAGGTTTAGGTTTGTGTGAGTTTATGTGGAAATTTTTCTAATTTTGCAAATTCATCAATAAAGTTGCAGTTTTGTAGAGAAATTGTTGAAGATTGATTGCTTATTGCTATATAAGTCTATAATATACTTTATATATTTTTTAATTAGAATATTTTCATTGATTCCATATTTTCATTTAAGCATTTCAATCATTTATTTTTTGCAACTTGTAAGCCTATAGGATCATTTGAATCCCTCTTGAATCAATTTAAATCACATCCACATGCTCGTGGTTGGTTTTTCTCGGTAAGCTGTGGTTTTGTTGCCTGCTTAATGTCAAAAAGTTCACCTGTATAAGTTGGCCAAGTACCTGACAGTGGAATTACTTTTCCTTTGCTTAATTTTAGTGCACAATTTAAATAGGAAATATCGCTCCGCCTTCCACTGCACATGTTCGTCCTACTTCGGCATACTGATAGCTCATAACTCACAAAATCAAAAGCCTAACAAATGTACGTCCATGCCCAAATGTCAAGTGAGTATCCTCTGACACTCTACTATGATTATTTTAAGAAAGTGATAAATGGCACAGCATCTCGGAAAACACACACCCACATAGCACACACGCACGCCGAAGCACACACGCAGCTGAACAACAGTGCAGCACCCACGCACACATCCGCACAGCCGCCCTCACACATACATTTAAGCATAAAAATGTGACGCTGCAGCTCCGACCGACCGACCTAGCCGGAAGTGAGTAAGTGAAGGTTGCTACTCATGGCGCTGTTGACTTTTATCGATGTACAACGCTAGGCAACAAAAAAACCAACGCAAAGAGAAACGAATTGAAGTGAAGAAGCAACTGAACACAACGACAACGAGCAGCACCAGTAAATACTGTCCAACTAACTAACCGAATGCTGCAAAGACAAAAATGTAACAAAAAAAAGCAAAAACAAAGCAAAAACAAAATGGGAAAAGTTACAGGCTGTTATGTGTGGCTGGCAAACTGATGGCCATAATACCACTGCGTTGATATGGCCGATATTGACCAAATAACACCGATATGCCGGCCAATAAGCAATGGCACGCACGCACACACCGGCTGACAGCTGCAAAGTCGCACGCATCCACACACATACGCCAACAGAACCACACACCGACACAGCGACACGGCCATAACAAAATGTCAATTACAATTGTGGGCGCACTAGTGAATTTGAAAATTTCATTGCATACCTTATGGCGCTGCTGTGCTGTGCTATGTCGTCGTGAAAAGTGTTTGAAAAGTGTTTCGTTAGTGCAGGCACCAATTGGCACATTGAAAGCGTGCGAGACGGCATGCAAGCGGAGTGAAATATTTGTTGGTTTTCGTTGTGCTCGACTTTATAGTTTTTTCGAGCATCGATCCGTTACTGGGACATATTGTATTTCTAACATTTGATTGCACGTAGACGCACGACGAGGCGATAGACAGCAGGCGGCCAGGCCAGGCCAGACCAGGCCAGCCCAGAGCAGCCAGCAGGGCGGGCGGACCAGCCGGCAATCAGACAGACAGACACGCACGCAGCCAGAATTTATGAGCATTTGACTCACAAGTTGGCTGGGTGCGAGTGCAGGCGGTGCTGGTGTGTGAGAGTGTGTGTGTGGGAAAGGTGCGAGGAGGCGAGGCGTTCAAAATACTGAAATCACGTTGTCTTTTCACAATATTCCGGGGTGTACAAATTTTCGTACTCACAGACTGGTTACGGCTCGCGTGTGTGTGTGTGTGAAAATAAAAAGCACGGCACATGGATTCGATGAACGGGTTTTACAGCTTGCAAAAAAAATTAATGCAAATATTTTAAAATTTTAAGCATTTAAAAACATAAGTTTTGATATTCCCAAAAGATGGAATTATAAACAATAGTTGAAAAAAGGTTAAAATTTCATGAGAAGAATTAATTAGAATAAATATAAAATTAAATAAAAAAGTGAACTGACTTAAAGACAAAATCAAATTAAAATTGAATTTAAATTAAATTAAAATTAAATTAAAACTAATTTAAAATTAATAAAAAATTAATTAATTATTAATATTAAAATTCATTTAAAATTCATTTTCAATTCAAATTAAATTAAAATGATTTAAAACTAAATGAAATGAAATTAAAATTATTTTGAAACAAAATTAAAATTAATATAAATTACAAATAAAATTGAAATAATAAAATTAAATTAAAATTAAATTAAACCTACCTTCAAGTGAATTAAATAGCAAATAAAATTAAATTAAAATTAAATTAAAATTAAATTAAAATTAAATTAAAATTAAATTAAAATTAAATTAAGATTAAATTAAAATTAAATTAAATTAAATTAAATTAAATTAAATTAAAATTAAATTAAAATTAAAATTAAAATTAAAATTAAAATTAAAATTAAAATTAAAATTAAAATTAAAATTAAAATTAAAATTAAAATTAAAATTAAAATTAAAATTAAAATTAAAATTAAAATTAAAATTAAAATTAAAATTAAAATTAAAATTAAAATTAAAATTAAAATTAAAATTAAAATTAAAATTAAAATTAAATTAAAATTAAATTAAAATTAAATTAAAATTAAATTAAAATTACATTAAAATTAAATTAAAATTAAATTAAAATTAAATTAAAATTAAAATTAAAATTAAAATTAAAATTAAAATTAAATTAAATTAAAATTAACTTAAAATGAAATTAAAATTAAATTAAAATTAAATTAAAATTAAATTAAAATTAAATTAAAATTAAATTAAAATTAAATTAAAATTAAATTAAAATTAAATTAAAATTAAATTAAAATTAAATTAAAATTAAATTAAAATTAAATTAAAATTAAATTAAAATTAAATTCAAATTAAATTAAAATTAAATTAAAATTAAATTAAAATTAAATTAAAATTAAATTAAAATTAAATTAAAATTAAATTAAAATTAAATTAAAATTAAATTAAAATTAAATTAAAATTAAATTAAAATTAAATTAAAATTAAATTAAAATTCAATTAAAATTCAATTAAAATTAAATTAAAATTAAATTAAAATTAAATTAAAATTAAATTAAAATTAAATTAAAATTAAATTAAAATTAAATTAAAATTAAATTAAAATTAAATTAAAATTAAATTAAAATTAAATTAAAATTAAATTAAAATTTAATTAAAATTAAATTAAAATTAAATTAAAATTAAATTAAAATTAAATTAAAATTAAATTAAAATTAAATTAAAATTAAATTAAAATTAAATTAAAATTAAATTAAAATTAAATTAAAATTAAATTAAAATTAAATTAAAATTAAATTAGAATTAAAGTAAAATTTTAACAGGAAAACGGTTGATGAATTTTGGAATAGAGTTGATTTATTTTCAAATTAGTCCTAAAACGAATGGAGAATCGGTCAGAGGTTGACGCGACACTTGTTCCATATGTGCCCAATGCATGCGGCCAGCTATGCTGTCCACCAGTACATTTTGACACAATGGAACAATAAATAAGCTAATGGGAACCGGCCAGCTTAGTGAACCGCTCGATCTAACAAGGAAGAGAGACCGCTGAGGGCTCGCTTTTATAGCCAAAAGTAAGGAGTTATGTTGGCTGCGCGTCATTAGTTTACCAAATTATTACATTACATTACATTAAATATAGGTGGCAACGCAACATGCACATATGTTTACTTAAAACTTTAAAGTACAGAGGGCTCTGCTTATAATACTTAAAATATAGAGGGCTCTACTACAAAATTAAATTAAAATTAAATTAAAATTAAATTAACCCTAATCCGTCGTTCGGGTAATTTTTCACCCATTTTCAACTTTGGGATGCTATAACTTTTCTATATATTTATCCATATGATTAAGGTTTCTTGTATTTGTAGCAAACCAATATAAGTTTCAGAAATTATCTACAACATATTGATTATTTCATTATAACGGTGATTACAAAAAATGTTACGTGGGCGACGTTCGTGTGAAATTTCACCCATATGCGAATTGTATGGATATTCAACGCAACACATACAGAAAATGCCATAAAATTACGCCACTGGATTGGAAGTTTTGAACTGCTTTTATAGGCAAACCCTTTTTATGGATCAATGGGCCTCCTGAACTTAACGGAAAAGTAAGAGCCAATTATATTATTTCAACTAAAGTTGGTATAACTCGCTATGCGTGAAGTCGTGTGTCAGCAATACAAAATGCCAATGAACACCAATGTTAAAAATAGTAACTGACAAAACTAATGTTGAAGGTTTGCGAGTTTTTGGCAGTGCATGGATCAGCGTTGGTGATATTCAGGCATATTTTGGTATTGCAATTTTGAGTGGTGTTTGCTTGAGTGGTGTTTGCTGCTTGCAATTCTTGAAAAAAGTATACATGTGGTGAACACAAAGTTTTAGTTAACTACTGATCTTCCTTGCCCCCTTCCCCATCCGCTTGAAATGTGTGCTGTAACATATGTTGAGGAAAAAACAGTGTTGCATACACATTTAAAAAACGGGTGATATATGTGGTATCACAACGGGTCTGATAATAGGCCTCCGAGTGTGACTCTTACAGATGCACCACCTAACCTAACCTAACCTAATTGCCCTAATTGCAATAAATATAGAAAAATTTGTTAACTTATTTATCTGTAAGATAACAAATATAATAAATATTAAAGATAACAAATGATTTTTTATTATACTTGGTCAAAAAATTCATTAAAACAATACAAAGTACCATATGGGTGAAATTTCACCCGAACATCTTATGTGTGAGTTTTTTTGAACGTCGGATGAGGGTTAAAATTAAATTACAATTAAATTACAATTAAATTACAATAACATTAAAATTAAAGTAAATTTAAATTAAAATTAAATTGAAATTCAGTTAAACTCAAATTTATAAAATTTGTCTATTCTATGACAAATATTTTCTCGCTGATGTACTGCACATGTTTCGAATATGTGATTTGAGTTTGATTTCAACACACAAAATGTCTCGATGTGCAATTTTGTAGCAAGTGGTAACTGTGATTTGTAGCGTTAGCACAAGTGTCAACTTGACGTTATTTTTTTTTGTTTTTCCTTTTGAAAAAGAAAACAAGACGAAGAATACAATAAAGGCGCACTTATTGTGAATTTGACGCATGGAACAAAAAGTAGAGAAAGAGCAAAAAACCAACGTTGAATTTACTGGAGAATTGGCTGAAGTTATTGAACCAAGTTTTCGTTGCTTCAATGTAGAACATTTAGCAAAAAAAGTACATATTCAGTTCTTATAAAATTTATAAAAAGAGAAGAGAGAAAGAAAAAAGAGAAGAAAACTAAAAGGAGAAGAGATAAGTAAGAGAGGTAGTAAGAATTAAAGTGAAATTGGGTTAAGGAAGAAGGACTAGTAATAGTCGAAACTGAGAGCATAAAATATATAAATCAAAATTAAATAAAGTAAAAATCAAGAAAAGGGATAACGAAAATACTATTAAAAAAAATGAAAATTTAAAAATAAAATAAAACATACCAAGGAAATCATTTAAAAATTTCAGTGAACGGCAGCAATTACTGACTGGCATTCTTCTTTGTTTTACGTGTAAATAAACGAAATCCAACAATGGCAAACATTGCGAAATATTTACAGATTTATTTACATAAAATTGATGCGCTTTTCATTTCCATATTGACATGGTTTGTTTTTATTTTTCTTGAAAAATACTCGTCAATCAATGTAACGCATAAATATAGTAGAAATAAATCAAATAACTGTTTGTCATACATACAAACACACAAACAACATCTCTTGATGGGTCGCTGAATATTGCAAGTTGGTTGGTAAATATGTTTTTTGGTTCAGTGAATCTGATGAACTTTCGTTAGAGTTTTACGCCATGAAAATTAGAAATCATAATTTTATCATAATGAAAACAAGACAATGTTTGATAAATTTTATTTTATATATTTTTTATTACTTTTCAGTAGAAATTGTACATTAATGCACTGTAGGAAAATTTGATACGATGTGAACTATAGATGAGTTGAGGTGTAGTTAGGAAGGTAGGTAGATGGGTAAGTAGTGGCAGTGTAAGTCCCTGGATTCATCTAGGGTAGCAGAACCAGAACTATAAACTTCCATGCAATGTCATCTAAAATACACAAATATTCCCTCGGCACTTTTTCCCCTTCCATGCATTCATATAACAACTTTTTATTACTTCTTCACAGTTTTCTTTTCAAATCCAAACTCAATAAGAAAAACTCATGTAATTGCATCACAAAAATTCGCTTATCCATGTGACAAATTCAATTGTGAGTGTCTTTACACCAACAACACCCAACAATGTCCGTCTCAAATGCCATCACAACAAGAGATAAATTCAATTTTAAATCATGCCAACAGCTTGTACGCGCCACGTTGCTGCACGAATTTCTGCATAATGAAATCAAGCTAATCTTTCAATGTTAATTGCATATGTGTTGACACTAATTTACGCGCCATCAAGCAAAATGAGCATTTCAGGTTAGCAGGTGTACGTTCCGTATTTGTCTGACAAATATGCCTTAACTTAATTAAATTGCACTCGTACGCTGTGCGTCTCATAAGACGGCAGCATCTAATCACGCGCAACGCATTCAATGCCTCCCTTCGCCCGACATTTCAGAATTCGCCTTTGCGCTTTCGAATGTCAACGGCAGCTCACGAATTTTTGCGAGCAATGGCAGCATTCAGAGCCCCTTAAACATAATGTGCGGCATTTATTTAATCATTTTATCATTTCGGCTATACAAAAAACAACAATAACGATTCAACAACAGCCGCTGCCAGCGTTTGACTTTTGATTGCAGCCGCCGTTGTCGTCGATTTCAACCGGCGCACACCCGGGCGTATGAGCAACTTGCGCTTCGCCTCTGACTATAGTCTGAGTCGCTTTCTTGCTTTTGCGCGGTTTCCGGCATTTTTTATTGCTCCGTTTATATGTCGAGCGTATGATTTCGTATTTTCCTATTTATACTGTGGCTGTTGTCTTTTTGATTTCTTGCTGCTTGCCAAATGTGCGCAGGGAATTTGCCGGCAAGTGTGCGTCTTTTTTCGCTGCCGTCTTTGTTGTGCCTCCCTGGAGGTTGTCGTTTAAACATGAACTCTGTTCAAGCCAGTAGTGTTGTAGATGTTGCTGCTTCTATTGTTGTTGTTGTTATATGCCACATAGAGCATGGGAAATGAATTAACTGTAATATTGATTTTTAGCCACAAAATACCAAACACGAAACCATCCAATATGGCACACAGCCTGCAAGCTAATCATTACCATTAACCTTATTTTAGAGCCCATTGTCTTTGGAGGCAATTCATCTTACAAATACCAACACAAAGACTAGTCTAACTACAATACCCATACATATGTATGCAGGCGATTTGAATTGTAGCTGTGGATTTTCATTATGTATTGTTAATTAATTGGCCGCGCAGCATTTCCCTATCGACTCTTCCGGCCGTCAACTCATCCTCATATGCCGACTTGGGGCTTTCATCTTGGCAATTATCCGAAATGTGTTAATTAAATATAAAAAGTAAACAAAAATTTGCGGTTTGCACACAGCCATGTGGGCGCGCCCTCATCGTGTAGCGAACCGCACTGGTTTGGTGAAGTTGCATGTGAATTTTTTCCCTCTCAACTTTTCTTTTCAATTTGAATTATTTCTTGGTTGGTTGACTGGTTGGTTGGTTCGTTGGTTGGTTGTTTCGGTTAGGTGTGCTTGTGTGATTACCTTGTCGGCGGTGGTATGGTAAGAGCACTTGCGCCCAAAGAAATATCTTTGTAATTTTGTATAGAAATGGGAGACATTGCTGGAAGACGAGAACGATTCTCAAACAGAGAAAGAAATGGTGTAGAAAGGATAATTTTTTTCTGTATTCTAGAGGCATAAGACCTTTAGAGATCGAAAAAGAAATGGATACAATACTGATAAACTCTTTTCAATTGTATTCAACAGTCAAATACTTTATTTTTTTTTTATTTTATTTATTTAATCATTGGCTTATTAACATACAGAACTTACTGACTATAGGAAAAAAATAAAATAAAAAGATCACACAAATGAGCTTCAACTTAATCTATTCAATAACAAATTTAACAATGTCCCTTTGGGAAGCGATACATCGAGGTCGGTGACACTATTCAGTTCCGCGAGGGTTCTAGCCAGAGGCGCATTCCTAGCATAGTTTGACCTGAAAAAGCTGATGTGGAAAGTCTCTACGTGCCGTAGGTTACGTACTGGAACCTTAAAAGCCACTTTACTCAAAAGGGTCGGGCAAATATAGACCCGTTTAATAGCCCAACAATGAAGGAGCATGCAAGATAGGTTCGCCTAGTGGGATTCTTCAAATAACAATAAGAAGAATAAGAAATATATAGTTTTAGCCTGTCAAATACGTTCATGTACTTGTACTAAGTAACATTTCGCTTGGTCTGGTATAAGTTTTGTCTAAACCAATCAATGGATTCAATACTGAAGAATTCCATTTCATTATAATCAACACCCAAAAAAAATTTCAATTTAAATTAAAATTACATTATAAATAAATTAAAAATAAATTCAAGTGAATTAAAACTCAAATTAAATTCAAATTAAGTTAGAATTAAATTCAAACTAAATTTAAATTAAATTAAAATTAAATTAAATTTAAAGTTTAAATTAAAGTTCAATTAAAATTCGATTAAAATTCAATTAAAATACACTTCAATTAAAATTGAAAATAAAATAAAATTAAGTTAAATTCAAATTAAAATCAAATTCAAATTAAATTCAAATTATAAAATTAAATTTAAAATTAAAATTAAAATTAAAATTAAAATTCAAATTAAAATTAAAATTAAAATTCAAATTAAAATTAAAATTAAAATTAAAATTAAAATTAAAATTAAAATTAAAATTAAAATTAAAATTAAAATTAAAATTAAAATTAAAATTAAAATTAAAATTAAAATTAAAATTAAAATTAAAATTAAAATTAAAATTAAAATTAAAATTAAAATTAAAATTAAAATTAAAATTAAAATTAAAATTAAAATTAAAATTAAAATTAAAATTAAAAATAAAATTAAAATTAAAATTAAAATTAAAATTAAAATTAAAATTAAAATTAAAATTAAAATTAAAATTAAAATTAAAATTAAAATTAAAATTAAAATTAAAATTAAAATTAAAATTCAAATAAAAATAAAAATTAAAATTAAAATTAAAATTAAAATTAAATTGAAATTAAAATTAAAATTAAAATTAAAATTAAATTAAATTAAAATTAAATTTAAATTAAATTAAAATTAAATTAGGTTGGTTTGGTATGAATATTGTCTAGAACAAGAAAAGGACTCAATACTGAAGAATTCCTTTTCATTATATTCAACACTCATTCAGCAGTTTTGCATACTTTTCGGCTATCAACCACGTTCACCTACCTATACTAACATTTCACTTTAACTGATAAAAGGTTTAATTAGAGCAAGGTATGGATTCCAATAAAATGAAAAAAATTCTTCTCCATCATATTCAACAATCCAATAAATTCCAAAAATTTCTTAAAATAAAAAAATTCCGCCAACACTTGAACCAAACTTTATTAACCAATATTTTATTATCTAATTGTACTAACATTTCGCTTGGTCCATGTACCAGCGAGTGTGTCGAACTGGGAAGAACTTCAAAGATAAATTACTTGCAGATTTTACGTTTGTTAAGATTCTACTTTCGTTTTTCTCTCATGCATAAGTACCGACACATGTACGTACGTATGTACTCGTACGTATGTTTGGTGGTCTGTCTCGACAGCAGTTTGGCTGTCGCTTTACATATGCCTCCGTCTCGGCGCTGTTCGTTTCCCTGTTCCATTTCGGTTTTGGTTTTGTTTTCCCTGCAGTTGTGTGGAAACAAAAAAAAAAAATAGAATCAGTCTTGGGACTTTTGGCTTTCTTCCACAGCCGCATTTCGGCATTTCGGTACATCTGTGTGTTTGACTCGGTTTTTACTTGAGTGTGTTTGTGTTTATGTTATTGTGGTAATCCGTGTTGTTGTCAGGTTTGTGTTTTGCTTCCCAGCAGCGGGCGATGCCTTTCTACTATTTGCTCTCGGTTGTTGTTGTTGTCATTGTTGCCAGTATATTTACATTGCAATTTTTTGTTGCTGTAACTTTGCATAAAAGCTTCTTTTATAATTAAATTTCGTCTTTTGACGTATGTGTGTACGTGTGCGCAGCGCCACGCACAAGTCCTCATATATAATTTTGTATATGTACAAACGTGCGTGTGTGTGTATTAGTGGGACTAGGTTTATTTGCAAGAGAGCAGATAATTTTTTCTTCTTTCGTACATGCCAACTTTGCCTGTGTTTCTGTGGCTGTGTGTGTGTGCGTATTTGTTGTATGCGTCACACGTCTGTGTGTAGCTTTGAGTGTGTTCGTTCGTTTGTTTGTTTGTTTGAGTGTTGCCTTAATATAAATTAGTGGCGCATTGTAAGTGATTCTTATAGCATAAAGATGGGCGCTTAAACAGTGCGTGTGAAAAGGGCCATGAAATTATAATAAATTAAATATAATTTTGTTATTGTTGTTATGATGTCGTGCCTATCATGCTGCAGAGAAATTTGTTTGTGTTCTTGCGAGCTGTTCAAATGATTAATAAACAACTTGAATCGTTATAAAATTATCTATTTTAGGAAACGTATTTGTTAATGTTTTTCAGTCTGTCTGTGTGTATATTTGTATTGTACACTCACCTAAAACAATTAACGGAAGCAACTGCAATTTTGACCGAGCACTTTTGTAATCACAGGGCATTTTACTCTGCCATTTGCTGCTGATTTCCCGTACAGTATGGATTAAAAAAAATTATTCACAGATGAGATGACAATATAGTGTTTTTTACTGGCTTAGAGCGAGATGGATAATTCCTTGTGACCTGAGTAGATTTTGAACTAAGAGCAAGACAGCGTACAACCTGCAGCCTGAAGTGTAGTAGAACTAGATTTGAAAAGTACAGATAACTTCATAGAAGGTAAAAAGATGTTGAACTAAAAGGCGAGACAGATCAGTAATTTAAATCTAAGAGGGTACTGAATAGTCTATGAGTGACACAGAATAAAGGAATGTTGAACTAAAAGGCGAGAGAGATCAGTCATTTAAATCTAAAATGGTACTAAATTGTCTATAAGTGATTCAGAGTGAAGAAGTGCTGAACTAAGAGCCGGGACAGATGAGTATTTTTCATCTAAAATGGTACTAAATTGTCTATGAGCGATACAGAGTTAAGGAGTGTTGAACCAAGAGGCGGGACAGATCACTAATTTCAATTTAAAATGGTACTGAATTGTTTATAAGCGATACAGAGTGAAAGAGTGTTGAACTAAGAGGCGAGACAGATTAAATGAATTGTCTATGAGCGATATGGACTGAAGGATTGTTGAACTAGGAGGAGGGACAGATAACTTATTTCAATCTAAAATGGTACTAAATTACCTATAAGTGATTCAGAGTGAAGAATTGCTGAACTAGGAGGCGAGACTGATAAGTAATTTAAATCTAAAATGATAGTGAATTGTCTATGAGTGGTACAGAGTGAAGGAATGTCGAACTAAGAGCCGAGACAAATCACTTATTTCAATCTAAAATGGTACTAAATTGTCTATGAGTGATACAGAATGAAGGAATGTTGAACTAAAAGGCGAGACAGATAACTTATTTCAATCTAAAATGGTACTCGATATAAATTAATATATATAATAATAAAATATAAATATAAATATTAATTAACATATTAATTATTATTATTAGGTATTATTACTTATTAATATTTTAAAAAAAATTTGTTTAACACTTTCTCACTTTCCAAAACTCTGCTCTTCTCATAGCTCACATTTCATATTTATTAACTTCATTTAACTATTCAAACTTATGTCGCTTTTAGTTGCCCCTTTTAAACTAAACTTTTAGCCGACCATTAAAATCGCTTACCGGCTTTCGACTTGTTCACATTGCCTGGACTTGGTCGGGGCTTCAGTGCACTCATATTCACCCAACTTTAACTTTTCCATTTCCGTTCATGCTGTCAGCGCGCACCGAACGTTCGCTGCGCTCAAATTCGAACGTGTCGCGCTTATAAAACAATTTACCGCAAAAGTTGTAATCTTCTTGAAAATTACACACCAGTAAACAACTTTTCAAAAACCAATTACCGCCGCAGGTCCTAAAATAATTTCGATTATTCTTTTTTCGCACACACACACAACAACAACGACCGGTGAATGCGTATCACCGACATTTCAGCGCGCGAACGCCTGAGTCGGACAATATTTTTCCTACACGCTACTAGCTGCTGGCCAAAAGTTATTTGTTGTTGTGCTACAGCTGTGGTACGTGCAATGGCAACAACAATAACAATAACAAATAGCAGCAAACAATAACAACGACGACGTCAGCAACAGCAGGAGCAACAGTCGCCGACAATGATGATGCATTAGCAACAGCACAGCACACACACTGCGGTAACAACACCTCCATTACCAGCAATAACAACAACAACAACAGCAGCAGTAGTAACAACAAATCACTTGCAACAGCATGAATCAAGTTGAAAGTTCAGCAGCAAAATGAGTGCAAAAAAAAATGACGCTGGCCGCATTAAAAGCAGCAGCAGCAACACGCTGAATGGGCAGCAACAGTGGCGAACGAGAGCAAATGCCCAACTACAACAACAAGAAAAACAGTAAACGAAAAATAAAATTGCTGAAATGCAGCAGACGCTGATGACCACATTGTCACGTTGGTCAACTCGAACCCACGCACACACACACACACTCGCAGAGAACCGAAACGGAAACATCTTGTTTTCCTGTCTGACTGGTTGGCTGGTAGCAGTTTAAGTTGTTGAGGCGAGTAGATAAAATTTACGAACTGAAATCAGGTTATTAAAATCGCCGTACCGAAAATACGTACAGACAGCCACAATTGGGTGTTGACACTGGCAATGTACAGCAAAAACAACAAAAACTTGATGCCAAGGTGTGTCAAATGAAAACAGCGAAAAACCGGGTAGCTGCAGGAAAAAAAAGCAACGAAAGAGAAAGAGAAAGAAAATGCGCCTGCAGGCAAAAGTTGGTAAAAAGTTAGAAGCCTCCATTACCGGTGAAAAAAGCAACAACAACAACAAAAGCAACAGCAAAAGTGCGCCAACATACGTAGCGCAACTTTTATGCACACAATGAAAGCGCCAACACACACACACACACATGTAGTTGCATTCTTTCATTGGTGTATACATGTGTTTGTGTGTGTATATGCGTGTGTGTGAGTGCCCACCTATTGACGTAACCGAAGCACAAAACCGCTAAAAGTACACTTTGCGTGCTGTGCACTGTTAACGACTGTACGTGTTTGTGTATGTGTGTGTGTGTATGTTGAGTCATGTGCATTCGCTAGCAATTTTCTAGCACTTGCAACATTTCCACCGCAACACTACCGAAATACTTTACTTGGCAGTGCCGAGACTTCAGTTCGCTTAGCGAAACTAAAAGCAAAGGATTTTCAAAAGCACAGCAATTGGAAAAATGTTTTTGCGGCATTGCTGCCGGCAGGTCACAAGTCCAATAAAATTAATACATAGACGGAAGTTAGCGAGGAAGACATTATGTTGTAGGTTGAATGGAAAATAAAAGAATTTTTGTGTTTGAAATTTTGTTAAGAAAAAACTGTAGAATTGGTTCATCAGTTCGTTATTTTCTGGAGGATAATAAATTAATAAAAATTAAATTAAATTTTACATATCGGAGATTAATAACATAGAGCGTTTCTCTCTTGAAATGTTTACTATTTTTTGTAGTAGAACACTTCGGCTTTCAAACAATGGGTCGATCTGGTCTCTGCCTCAACGGAAAGGCCAGAAAATCATCAAAAACTTGTCTTTATTAGCGTTTCGATGTGCCTGAACGATTATGAAATTTTCACTATCTTTCGTAGTTGAACTCTTCAGCTTTCAAACCATGCCTCAACGTCAAGCCCAGAAAATCAACAAAAGCTTGTCTACTTATATCAGCGTTTCAATCTGCCTGAACGATTATGAAATTGTCACTATCTTTCGTAGTCGAACTCTTCAGCTTTCAAACCATGGGTCGATCCCTGCTGCTACCTCAACGGAAAGCCCAGAAAATCAACAAAATCTTGTCTACTTATATAAGCGTTTCGATCTGCCTGAACGATTTGGTACCCGCGTTTCTCTTTCGAATTTTAATTCCTAAACCGGAAGCGATAGCTGCTGAACAATTACGTATCAGCATTCCTTTCAAGCGTAGCTCCTAAACCAGAAGCAATATCTGTCTTAAATTTTCACTATCTTTTATAGCAGAACTCTTCAGCTTTCCAACCATAGGCCGACTCAGTCGCTATCCAACGGAAAGCCCAGAAAATCAACAAAAGCCTGTCTACTTATATCAGCGTTTCAATCCGCGTCTGTGTTTCTCTTTCGAATTTTAGTTGCTAAACCAGAAGCAATATCTTAAATTTTCACTATCTTTATAGCAGAACTCTTCAGCTTTCCAACCATAGGCCGACTCAGTCGGTATCCCAACGGAAAGCCCAGAAAATCAACAAAATATTGTCTACTTATATTGAATAATTGACTGGCACGACAGCCCGCTTACGCGAGACTAAGGCCTAGCTTCCCGCAACCATCCGTGTTGTGCGTGTGAATTTGTACGCGGGTGGAGGGACCTACAGTTTTTATGCCGGTTCCGAACGGCAGGTTGGGAGCTTTTTTTTTCATAAGCAATTTTTACTCTCAGAGGTTTGCCATTTCCAGCTGAGAGGACAGCCACCGAAAGAGAAAACGTTATCCGTTTCCCGTTATTTTTTTAGGTATTATTACAGGCAGTATTTGAACCTGAGGTTGCTGCCTTCGACTTGCGGTCCAACGCACTAACGAGCTGAGCCACGGCGGCTGCCGTGGTTAAAATTCGCTACTTATATTAGCGACTTTTAATTCCTAAACCAGAAGCGATAGCTGCCTTAAATTTTTACTATTTTTTGTAGTAGAACTCTTCAGCTATTCTCTTTCAATCCAAAACAATTCTTTTATTTGAGGTTTGCTTGTTCACAGATCTTCTAAGAAATACCCAAAATCGTACTTGGAAGTAAGTAAAACCCAACGCAACTCATCAAAATCTGGCCAAATAAATTGTAAATTGTTTTTCACCTAATTTTAAATTCTCCTAACTTGTATTCAGCTTCACTTGAAATGATCAAATCTCAGCGCAAAAACCTGTTTTTAAATCTAAACAAAAATGAACATTAATACTGCTGGAGTAAACAACAAACTGTAAGTCAGAGTGAATGCAAATAAAAAATACCTTTCAAAGACGACCAACAAAATTTATAAAAAGAAATATACCAGATAAAAAGAACATAGAAAGTAACACAAATAATGCTGTAAATAATACTTGGAGTCTGAAAAATTATTTCGTGCAATGTTAAATATTTGTAAAAAAAATAATCTTTACAAAATGCTTTTAATTAAAATCGCATACATAGAAAAGGCAGCGGCGGCCAGGCGAGTTGAATGCCAAACAAACGAAACAACAAAAATAAGCAGCAATGAAAACAAATATTAAACATTGCGAAAAGGTGATGAAAATATGCAAAAAAAATATACACAAATAAAGGATTCGTTGTGCACAATAAAAACAACAACAGATTGTGTTACTATAGCAAATACAAATGGCCAGCATGAAAAAGTGATGAACAAAGCATTGAAAACACACAGATAGACCGACAGATAGTCGAACAGCGAGTTGACCAACAAAGCAAAAAGTTGCGAATGAAGGTGGCAAATTTTTGCCACACCAATGCAAAACCGCAGCACGTTTACGAAAAGTGTTAATTTAAATTGCGGTACGTGCCGAGCATAAAACGCGCTCAAACGCGCTCCAGCCGCCGACCGCCAACCGCCAGCAGCCAGCAGTCGTTGCCGCTACGCCCAATTTTCTGCACGTCCAGCTGCTGCCGACGCGTCGCCGCCATTAGAATCGCCACTGATCCGCTGACGCTACTCTCGCATGCGAGTCGACGTATGCTATGTATTTGTGTGTGTGTGTGTATGTTTGAGTGGCGAGTGCGCAGCAAATCGATTAGTTTTCATTTTGCACGCGGCTTTGCATTTTTGGTGGTCTACGCTGGCACGCTTTTGGGTGATTAGAGCGCTGAGCGGATTAAAAATTTTGTACCGCAACCAGCGGCCAGCTTTAAAGAAGAAGCATTGCCGCTGCGCAGCACTTAGACACAAAAAACTAGTGTCCGACCGAAACATCTTTTTTGGGCCGAAACCGAACTTCGGTTTTTTTTTAATATTCGGTCGAAACCGAAAGTTTCTAGTTGAAATAAAAATCACCATATCAAGCATTTTTTTTTCAACAAACGATTTTTACATGAAGTAACTAAAGAGCAAACAAACATTACATAAATAAATAAATACCTATTAATTAAAACAATTTATTCATTTTTTAAAAACATAAACATGAAAAATCACCCTTTCGTACCTTACTCGCTAATATTCAAAATTAAATAAAGTAAATAATTTTAATTGGTAGCATCTAAATTACTCCTCCTTTCACTATATATCTGCTACACAACAAAATGTAAAAAATTTCTAGAAAGTTTCGGTTTCGGCCGTTCGGCCATTTTTTGGCCGAAACTGAAACCGAAAGCACTTATTTGGGCCGAAACCGAATATTCGGTCGGACACTACAAAAAACGAACGTATTGAACGAAAGCCAAAAACCAAAAAAGACAAACAACAAATCGTATTGTGCAATTTATATGTTGTTTTTGTTTTTGTCGCTGTTAGTTGTTGTTGTTGTTGTTCGTAATTTGTGGCTGCTGCTGTTGTCGGCGGCAGCGGCTGCATTGTTGCTAAAATTATTTCCGCTCTATGCGTAATTTGCCAATATTTGATGTACGGCTGGCAGCATGTACGTGTGAGTGTATGTATGTGTATGTGTGTGTGAAAATATGTATGTATGCATATTTGTATTTTGCACCATTTGTGCCCCTACAAGGAATGCCTAACCGAAACTCTAGAAAAAAGTTCAAAATTTGTCTAAAAACTAACACATGCATAAAAATATCCCAAATCTCACTAACACACACAAATCTGCACTTCACATTTTGGGATTTTATTTAGTAAGTGCGAATGAAACGATATATTCGCATTAGTACCTTCCATATTCTCTATATGATAGAGTGAGATGGCGATATAAACGCGGTGCGTCACCTGATTTCATGCACAAAATGTCAGAGTGCTGCAAACTTCATGAGATTTGTGTCGCGTTGTTGAACGATCGGAAGGCTTCCAAATAAAGATAAGTATTAAAGGAGTGAAATTAAAACGAAATCAAATAAAAATCTGACATTTTTTCATTCAGACAAAGTGCAGAAGGAAGGACGATCTGATTGCGGTGATAAAACAAAAGGTTACCAGCACATTTCAACTGTGAGGGCAAATGAGGCCAACGTCCATTGGAATCTGGCTTTCGGCAAACGTATGGCCGTCTGTCTTACGTATTTATTTATTGGCTCATTTTTATTAAATGTACTTTCTTACGTTTTACTTTAAATAATAAATAAATTTGAATTAATTTAATTTTTATTAATATCAGATAGGTCTGACCGGTTTGTCGGTTAGACGTAACTGGTTGTTACGGTAGACATACCGAATCGTACGTTATGTCTACCAGAGAGGTCTGACCGGTTTGTCGGTTAGGTGTAACTGGTTGTTATGGTAGACATACCGAATCGTACGTTATGTCTACCAGATAGGTCTGACCGGTTTGTCGGTTAGACGTAACTGATTGTCACATGCGAGATTCCATGTGAGTAAGCGAGACAGCTGTACGTTTACCAAGATTTCGGAATGCATGCGTTAGAAGGTGATATCAAATCACACGTACACGAAATCAAGTCACACGTACACAAAAGGACTAGTCAGATTTTTCACACTGCTAGAACAAATCTGACTAGAAATATAACCGATATGTCGGTTATTTATACCGGTTATATAACTAGTCATATGACCGGTAGTCTCCTTGTAGGGGCTCCATTTGAATGCAATTGCTATGTGCACCAGTTGTTGTATATGTTTGAGTGTGTATATGTGTGTGTGTGTATGTGTATAGATATAAATGTTTGCATTTTATAGATGCATTGAAATTTTGCGCATTTGGGCGCATTAGATAACAACAACGCATGCAGTTAATTTGACTTCCGCTCATCGATTAATTTCTAACCTAAAAATTGTATATGAAAAACGAGGTTAGCAACGTTTGGGTTCACTGAAAATATGCAAATGAATTTATTTCTTTTTTTGCGTTTATCGAATGAGTGCATTGAAAATAATAGACTTAAGCTAAATTTACTAATCTGTTTAGTTTGAATTGAGTTCAATTGCGTTGAACTAAAATCTTTTGAGTTGAATTAAAGCCACACTTGAACGAGCTGCGAAGATGCAAATTTGATGGCTTCAAGTTGAATTCTGTTGAAATTTTGAATTGAATTGGTTTAATTTAAGACGCATACAGTCGAGTAGAGCTGAATTTTACTTATTTAAGTTGAAAGTGAATAGAGATTTGCTTGAAAGTGCTTGAAATATTTGCAGAATTTACTAAACTCCAAACAATCCAAAATATATTTTACTCTACATATATATATTTGTATGTATGTGTGAGACCATCAACTTGCCCTATGGCGGCGCAAGTTTAAAGTGCGCTTTAACGAGGCGGAAAATTCAACACAACAAAGAACCATTGAACGCGCCCAATGCAAAGTTACGCGCGTCTGACGTGCTGTTTGCTTTCATAATCGACGCGCAGTGTAAAACTTTAAGCGAAATTTGCCGCTAGGAACGCACACAAAGCGACAGCAATGATGGGTTGTGCTGGTGGCAGCAAAAGCAGCGGTCGTTGCTGGCGATGGCAATGGTGACCCATAAAAGTGAAATCATCTCAAAAATTCAATTTCCGAAAATTTCAACAGCTAAAGTTTTTCGCAGGCACACGCAGACAAAGCCATATGCGAGTACAACAACACGCATGCAAAAACACAGAAGCTGCTAAAGTGAAATGGCCCCACCCCAACGAAACAAAAAATGCAAACTTTGAAAAAATATTCAAAAAAATGTATAAAAAAATATAGTAGAGTGGAACATTTCGAAGCAACCAACCAGCACTTCAGCTGGCCGAGCAGCATTCACACACACACACACAAAGCTAAATATAGCAAACAAAAGCGACAGCGGCCTTTGGTGTGTTGAGCAAATAAAAATAATAAAGAAATAATATTTTATAGTAAGTTTTAAAAGAATTACAGTATTTGGTAATAAATTGAACACATCAGCTAGTAAACGAGCACGCACCAAACGCACACACACACACACACATAAATATATGTGTATGTGTACACGCAGCATGTTAACAAGCTGGCGCGCCCTTAAATATGCAAAAGTAGTGTAGTGAAGTTGTGTGTAGGCATGAGGCAGCGAAATCGCCAAAAGAAGCACGCACACACACACACTCATACAAACATAATTGCGTACACGCTGCCGATGCGAATTGCGTTTTCGAGTGGTTTTGCATGGGTTTGTGTGCGCGCTCGTGCCAGGCTACACTCGGCTATGTGTTGTGTTGTGTTGTATTGCAGCATAAAAGGATTTTCGTTATATTGTAGAGCTTTTAAGTGGAACTGCGCGCTTGGTGTATGTGTGTATATATTTTTATGCTTTCGCCTCTTAACAAGTAGAATCTTACATTATTTTGTTTGTTCGTTTTATATGAAAATCAGGGTTTCGTATTTAAGTGATGGCAGCGGCGTCTACCATGTAATGGAATAACAAAGTATTTGCTTTCATTTTGACACATTGATGGCCGCAGAGATTTTTCATTGTCATAGCTCAGTACGTTGTTGTTGTTGTAATAATGTTTTGTATACGAATGATTGAACATTGTGTGGGCTCTAGACTCAAAAAATAGGTTGGGGAGAGGTTTAAAAGAGAGAGAATTAAAGTTGTAATTCTTAAAATAAATGCGTACGAAACCCACTTCGAAATTTCAGAATAGAGAATTTTAATAAAATTAAATACATTTAAAAAAAGTGTAAATTCTTTTTTTGAAATTTATTTATTTATTTATTAAGTCTATGAATTAACAATTCTTACAGACTAATAACAATAAATAGGCAACAGGTTCATTTAAAAATTTAAGTCCTTTGAAAAGAACATCGAACCAGAAGAATGAATGAACGAAAATGAAATGAAAATGCCATGTTTCTATAAATGACCTCTAATTGTATGCCTATACCCTAGGCCAGTGGCGCACCCAAAGGGGGGGTTGAAGGTGCAACCCCCCAAACACAAGAAGTGCTAGTACGAAAAATGGTTAAGAGAACTGGGTGTGATTCTACAATAAAGAGAGAAGATGTAAAACGCAGAATCTAAAAATAGTTTTTCATACTTCCTTCGTTTTGTAGATAAACCTTAGTACGATTCAAATGCTGATTAATTTCATCTTCTGTTCCTTGAATAGGAATAATTCAGAATTTTTTCAACTGTCTTAAGAATGTCCTTGCCTAAGTGTGTCTCATACAGAGGCAGCTACAACCTAACCTAACCTAAGAATGTCCTTTAAACAAACTTAGAATCTCCTACTCCAAGTCCACCTTTCTTTCTAATGTCCTAATCACCTCCTCCTAGTCCTTCTTCTCATTGTGAATATCAAGTTTCCAAAGATTTTCATTGGTACCTGATATTTCTACCAATTTCACAGCATTGGCTACATTTTCCTTCACTAAAATAGTCCAAATATTTGAAACCAACTCAAACTCGACTCGATTGAAACCATTATTTACAATGAAATGAGTTCGAAAAGTTGTACGAAATCGCCGAATGAGCTGAAGAGCGTAGAATCCAATTGCTGTTCTAATTCCATAGAATTGTCTTTGCCTGAAAATTGCGAAACTTCCAATCAAACTCAATTAACGATTAATGCAAACGGCTGCAAGTTTACGCCGAGTGCGCACAACATTCGCCAAGGACAACGCCAAAGAAAGGCCAAAAGAAAGAAATTCCCTCCTTATGATTGGCTTCAGCGTGCCGGCACTTTGCAGCGCATCTTCGCATTCCAGCTGGCGCTGCACTTTCGCCAGTGGTTAGCACCAACGCGATTTGTCCAATGCAGTCGCCTATGTGCTCAGCAATCTGCCAACAACAACAACAATAACAGCCAACAACTTTCAAGCGAACTTAATTAAAGTTTTGACGCGGCAGCAGTCTCGGTTGGACGAACAGCAGCCGACAGTGCCGTGAAATCGTCGGTTTTTGTTGCTATTGTTGAATATTTTTTTCCCTCAAGCATTTACTTTGCTGTGGCATTTTTTTGCCAACGTCCTAGTTGCGCATTTTCTTTCGCCGCGCCCGAGTACTTTAAATATTTACAGCGAATTAATTTCAACTGCTTACGATGTCTTAACACTTTTTTTCACGTCATTGTGCATTTTATTTTCATTTCTTTGTTTTACTTGCACTGCCAACGCTTGCACTTTTGCTCGTTGCACTTTCGCAGAGGCACAAGTAGAACGTCCGCTAAGACGTTGTGTCTGGCTGCCGCTGGCCTTGAGTGCCCCTATGACAGCGCTCGCGATTGTGCGACTGTCGCTCGAGCACACTTCAGCCACTCGACCGCTGTCGCTGTGCGCCGGCCCTCAGCGCTGCGATTCTCATTAAGTGAGCGCGCGTGCGCCGCCCAAATGTTTGCGCAGCGCAATTAAAATGTCATTTTTATGCAAATTTCGTGCACAAGTGAACTTGTAATTAATTCATTGCGAAATAAATGAGAAATCTCTCATAATTACGCTGTGTTCTAGTCTAGTCGCGCGAAAGGTGCAACGCGCCCGATGAGCACAGTTTGCACTCTAATTTAATAACGCGCCACCGAAGTGATAATTATTTATTCAAAACGGGTGGCAGCATTGGCGCTTTGAAAATTCCAATAGTTTGCAATGCGATATTATAACCAAAGCCACCTTCAGCAGCGACTATGTCTAGTCTAGTCTTAGTCTTAGTCTTAGTCTTAGTATTAGTATTAGTCTTAGTCTTAGTCTTAGTATTAGTCTTAGTCTTAGTCTTAGTCTTAGTCTTAGTCTTAGTCTTAGTCTTAGTCTTAGTCTTAGTCTTAGTCTTAGTCTTAGTCTTAGTCTCAGTCTCAGTCTCAGTCTCAGTCTCAGTCTCAGTCTCAGTCTCAGTCTCAGTCTCAGTCTCAGTCTCAGTCTCAGTCTCAGTCTCAGTCTCAGTCTCAGTCTCAGTCTCAGTCTCAGTCTCAGTCTCAGTCTCAGTCTCAGTCTCAGTCTCAGTCTCAGTCTCAGTCTCAGTCTCAGTCTCAGTCTCAGTCTCAGTCTCAGTCTCAGTCTCAGTCTCAGTCTCAGTCTCAGTCTCAGTCTTAGTCTTAGTCTTAGTCTTAGTCTTAGTCTTAGTCTTAGTCTTAGTCTTAGTCTTAGTCTTAGTCTTAGTCTTAGTCTTAGTCTTAGTCTTAGTCTTAGTCTTAGTCTTAGTCTTAGTCTTAGTCTTAGTCTTAGTCTTAGTCTTAGTCTTAGTCTTAGTCTTAGTCTTAGTCTTAGTCTTAGTCTTAGTCTTAGTCTTAGTCTTAGTCTTAGTCTTAGTCTTAGTCTTAGTCTTAGTCTTAGTCTTAGTCTTAGTCTTAGTCTTAGTCTTAGTCTTAGTCTTAGTCTTAGTCTTAGTCTTAGTCTTAGTCTTAGTCTTAGTCTTAGTCTTAGTCTTAGTCTTAGTCTTAGTCTTAGTCTTAGTCTTAGTCTTAGTCTTAGTCTTAGTCTTAGTCTTAGTCTTAGTCTTAGTCTTAGTCTTAGTCTTAGTCTTAGTCTTAGTCTTAGTCTTAGTCTTAGTCTTAGTCTTAGTCTTAGTCTTAGTCTTAGTCTTAGTCTTAGTCTTAGTCTTAGTCTTAGTCTTAGTCTTAGTCTTAGTCTTAGTCTTAGTCTTAGTCTTAGTCTTAGTCTTAGTCTTAGTCTTAGTCTTAGTCTTAGTCTTAGTCTTAGTCTTAGTCTTAGTCTTAGTCTTAGTCTTAGTCTTAGTCTTAGTCTTAGTCTTAGTCTTAGTCTTAGTCTTAGTCTTAGTCTTAGTCTTAGTCTTAGTCTTAGTCTTAGTCTTAGTCTTAGTCTTAGTCTTAGTCTTAGTCTTAGTCTTAGTCTTAGTCTTAGTCTTAGTCTTAGTCTTAGTCTTAGTCTTAGTCTTAGTCTTAGTCTTAGTCTTAGTCTTAGTCTTAGTCTTAGTCTTAGTCTTAGTCTTAGTCTTAGTCTTAGTCTTAGTCTTAGTCTTAGTCTTAGTCTTAGTCTTAGTCTTAGTCTTAGTCTTAGTCTTAGTCTTAGTCTTAGTCTTAGTCTTAGTCTTAGTCTTAGTCTTAGTCTTAGTCTTAGTCTTAGTCTTAGTCTTAGTCTTAGTCTTAGTCTTAGTCTTAGTCTTAGTCTTAGTCTTAGTCTTAGTCTTAGTCTTAGTCTTAGTCTTAGTCTTAGTCTTAGTCTTAGTCTTAGTCTTAGTCTTAGTCTTAGTCTTAGTCTTAGTCTTAGTCTTAGTCTTAGTCTTAGTCTTAGTCTTAGTCTTAGTCTTAGTCTTAGTCTTAGTCTTAGTCTTAGTCTTAGTCTTAGTCTTAGTCTTAGTCTTAGTCTTAGTCTTAGTCTTAGTCTTAGTCTTAGTCTTAGTCTTAGTCTTAGTCTTAGTCTTAGTCTTAGTCTTAGTCTTAGTCTTAGTCTAGTCTAGTCTAGCCAAGCATCTAGTTCCGATTTACTCTCTCCGACAGTGTTGTTGTTGTTATTGTCGACACGCATTCAGCCATTGTCTACCGTTGCATTTGTATGCATAATTTTCCTTCAGTCTGTTTTTTGGCTTTTTCGCACATTTTTCAGAGTTTCCACTTGTTTGTTGCTTTGTTTTCGATTCTGTTTCTTTCTACGCTGACTTTCGCAAATGTTGCACGCAATCAGTTGACCTTTTTTCTAGCCGTCTTAACAAATGCGAACTCATTTATTTTGCCAGCGCGTTTGGTCCACTTGCACTCGTCTGCCACCTCCTCTGCCCCCCTCAAAACATGTCCGCCCTTTGCACTTTGCTCACTTGCTTGTTGGGTGGGATTTTATTTTCATTTATGTATTCGCAAATTTCTTTTTTTTCGGGCGGGTTTTCATTGTCATTTTGCTTTGCTGTTGTTGCTGTTTGTCGCTTGTGTTGACAATATTTTGGTTGGCTTTGCATGTTGTTGACATTATTGCCTCGCCGAAACAAGCGGAAATGTGTTTTATTATTTCGCTGTTGTTATATTTTGTTGTTGTTGCTGTTTTTCAACATTTTTTGGCAGTTTTTCGTCACTTTTACATGCAATTGTATTGGAGTTTTTGTGAATGGGTGTCGGTGTGTTGGTGTGTTGGTGTGTGTGTGTGTGACAGCACGTTTCATTTGATTGCGCCGGCGGCAACTATTTGGTAAATTTTCGCTTATTGTGTGTCCGACACGATGATAAATATGGAAACGTGCAAAAAAGCGGTTTAATCTTACCGAACACGTTGTGTGCAGCGCCTTTTGCCATGAATATTGCATACAAATTGCGGTACACTGATTTATTTATGCTTGCAAAAAGTTTTACTTACCCATAATCCTGGCTTATAAGATTACAAAAAAATAAAAATTTTTTAAATTAAAATTCAGAACCTCTTTAAAGTCCCTTTGGAAATGGGTTTTAGATTTCTGAATTGTAATGTGGCTGAGATTAGATGAGAATGGTTAGAAAAAAAGAATACGTGCAGGCGCCGCTGAGTATGCAACGATAATACCAGATACCAGATGGAGTTTCATTTACAAGCCAATCGATTTATGATTGATTTAGATATTTTATTTTAATTTATTTTATTTTGTTTTATTTTATTTTTTATTTTATATTATTTAATTTTTTTATTTTATTTTATTTTGATTTTGATTTTAATTTAATTTAATTTAATTTAATTTAATTTAATTTAATTTAATTTAATTTAATTTAATTTAATTTAATTTAATTTAATTTAATTTAATTTAATTTAATTTAATTTAATTTAATTTAATTTAATTTAATTTAATTTAATTTAATTTAATTTAATTTAATTTAATTTAATTTAATTTAATTTAATTTAATTTAATTTAATTTAATTTAATTTAATTTAATTTAATTTAATTTAATTTAATTTAATTTAATTTAATTTAATTTAATTTAATTTAATTTAATTTAATTTAATTTAATTTAATTTAATTTAATTTAATTTAATTTAATTTAATTTAATTTAATTTAATTTAATTTAATTTAATTTAATTTAATTTAATTTAATTTAATTTAATTTAATTTAATTTAATTTAATTTAATTTAATTTAATTTAATTTAATTTAATTTAATTTAATTTAATTTAATTTAATTTAATTTAATTTAATTTAATTTAATTTAATTTAATTTAATTTAATTTAATTTAATTTAATTTAATTTAATTTAATTTAATTTAATTTAATTTAATTTAATTTAATTTTATTTTATTTTATTTTATTTTATTCTCTTTTTTACGTAACTTCCTTCTTAACTAACTTTCATCCTTCCCAGCTTTTGGAGAGAATAATGTGATCATTCAAATTCTGTATTAAAAATGTTAACTTATTTTTTTAATCTCGTTTTGTCAAATTTCGATATTTTATATTTTATATGGTTTAACTGATTAATTACATTCAGCATAAATAAAGAACAATATTCGCAAATGAATTTATTTTGTAATCGTTAAGCAAAATTCTGATTACACTGCAAGTGAAGCGTGCTCAACTTAGCTGTCATTAGTTGTCATTTATTGCACATTTGATTCTTTGAGTCAGCTCCATAGCCGACACCAGATGGATGAAATCAATGATTACTTATTCTCCTAATCGTAAAAAAAATTGTGGTTACATTGAAAGAGAAGCATGAAAGCCCGGTTGGGCTCCAGGCTGTTGTCATTTATTGCACATTCTTGTCATTCATTACATTTTCCCATTTAATCAAACAACTGGTTTGTTGTTGTATGAGATTGTTAACTCCATAAAATATCTGAACATCAGTTTACTATGGAATTTAAATTCCTTGCACTTTTGCTCTTTTGAGTTGTCAAGTTTGTGTGTACGTTCACATATTAATTTTACCAGTCATCAATAATCAGTTAATAGGCAAATATTTGGAACATTATAACGTGCAATTATGGTGTCGATGACAGCCGCGAGCCTAAATCGAAACGACAATTATGATTTGAATGTATGTTGTTAACATTTTCCGCATACTTGAACCGAAGGCAGAATGATGTGAGCAATGTGAGAAATCGCATGACCTGTGCAGATTGCACAGTCAGATTGCCAATAATGTGCAAGAATTGAACAACAAGAATTTACATAATATACTTAAATAACACACTCTGCTGCTTCAGCTGACATATGTACGCACACATATAAACAGAACGAACACAGCCGCCTGGCGTCTTTCGTTGCACTGGCAGCGAGGCAGCAATGGCTGTGTGGTGCCTGCACAAACAGATCAGATGTCAATTTGTCGTAATTAAATGTAATTACAGGAAGAATTTAGTGAAAATGACAAAAGGACCGAAGCAGCGCTGAAACCGGATTGTGACGAGCGAATGCAAAATGCGCTCGCCATCGTTCGCTCTCTCGCTGCTGCGCTCCCTTGTCGCTCACTCACACACTGACACAGCGACATTCAGACACAAAATCCTGCACAGCTCAATTATTTTAATTGAACATTTGAATGTGTGGGGAAATTTAATTTTCACCATTTGCAAAGACGAATGTCGCAAGAAATGAGGTGTGTCAATAAATTTAATGGACTAATTTTCAATTTTATTTCTATAACGAGTAAAGAATCAAAAATGCTGCATGTGCGTACTGAGAGTTTTTAATAAAAGACTGTTGTATGCTGCTTTAGTATTTAAGTTTTATATATGTAAATATATAAACATTATGTACAAGTTTAACGCAGACCTTCAGTTCGTATGGTTCAAGTCTGTTTGTTGTTGTTGATAGGCCGTAAGTTCTGTTGCAGCGACGCGCAACGGTGAGCTCAGTACTTCAATTTGAGTTAATTGGATTATGTGCAGCTAATTAATGCAATCAGTTAATTAGCGACACGAAACTAGCTGAAATGTATTAGGGCCAAGTTTGTGCGCCTCTATAGTGAGTACAACTTAAATCTATTGTCACTCGGTTCAGGTAATTGGCTTAGATTAACATTGGATTAGTGAATGAAATTGCGAAAGATCAACACAACGTTTGGTGGACAGAAGGTGAGAATGGAATTAGCATTGGACACAAGCGGGTGAGACTGAATCGCCGGACTCCATTCGATTTAAGTAAATTGAATTGAATTGAATTGCTTTGTATAAAACTGGTTTTAATTAGAGTTGATTGGTTTTAAATAAATTCAACTCAAGTAATTTGAATTAAAGTGAATTGGATTTGAAAGAAATGGAGTGGAGTGGAAAACGATTTTATTCGATTCAATTGCATTGAATGTCATTGAACGAATTTTCTGAAATTGCATTGAAGTGGTTTTTATTTGATTTCAATTCAATTCTATTGCAATCAAATTAAACTGAATTGAATTATTTGAATTGGTTTTAGTTTAGTTTAGCTGAATGAAATGAATCGAATGAAATGGAGTTGAGTTGAGATGAGTTGAGTTGAATTTAATTCGAAAAATTGCATTCGGCTATTTCAAAATTAATTGAATTCCATGGTTTAAATTGAATTGCATTGTTTTCAATTGAATTGAATAGAATTACAGTGGATTGGACTTAAAAGAAATGATGTAGAATAAAGAGGATTTAATTCGATTCAGTAAAATTTAATACAATATAATTGAATAGAATAATTAAAATTTCAATAAGGAAAATGTTATTTCAGATTCAATTCGAATTAGAATTGAATTGAATTTAATTAAATCGAATAAATTTGAATATACCTAATTGAATGAATTCGACATTATTGCATTAAAATGTATTGAATTGAATGGAATTAATTTTAATTGAACTGAATTGAATTTGCATGAACTGAATTGAACTGAATTGAGTAGAATTAAAATTGAAATTGCATTAAAATAAATTTAAATAAATTAACTAAATTAAATAAAATAAAATTAAATTAAATTAAAATAAATTGAAAAAAATTACTAAATTGAATTACATTGAATTAAATTGAATGAAATTAAATGAAATTAAATTCAATTGAATTTAACTAAATTCAGTTAAATTCAATTTAAATGTATTGAGTTGCACTGATGGGATTCGATTGAATTAAATTTTATTTGATTTGATTTATGTTTCAATTCGATTGCAATTAATGTGCATTACTACTGCATTGAATTAAATTGAGTTGATTTGAATTGAATTAAATTATAAAAAGGTGAACTTAATTGAATGCACTTAGAGTTAGATGAAGTTAGATTGCATTGAAATTTTTTTTTTTTGAGAATAAATTCTACAGCAATTAAACTAAACTATATTGAACTAAACTAATTTAAATTGAGGTGAATTACATAAAATTGTATTGAATTGGATATGATTTGAGATTCAATTCAATTGCAGTTAATTTTAACTGAACTAAACTACACGAAATAATTTTGAATTGAGTATATTTGAATTAAACTAATTTAAGTTGAACTGACTTTTGAGTGGACTGACTTGAATGAATTTGGTCAGATTGCGTTGAAGTGGTTTTTATTTGAAATGAATTGCATTACTTGGAATTGAATTGAATTTAGTTGAATTGAATTGCAGAAGAACTGAATTAAATTGAAATGAATTGAGTTGCTTATGGTTTGCGATTAAATCCTACTGCAATTAAACTGAACTATATTGAACTAAACTAAACTGAATTGAGCTGAATTGAAAAGGAATTGGATAAGATTTGAGATTCAATTTGATAGCAATTAATTTGAACTGAACTAAACTAAAATAAATTGTATTGAATTGAATTAAGTTCAACTTAATTGAATGGATTTGGTTTGAATGCATTGAAGTGGTTTTTATTTGAGATTAAACTCGGTTGCAATTAAACTGAACTATATATATTAAACTAAACTAAATTGAATTGAGTTGAATTAAAGTTTCGATTTGATTTTGATTAAAGATTCGATTGGAAATTAAGTTCGATTGATATTTAATTGAACTGTATTAAACTGAATTCAATAGAACTCAATTTAATTGAATTTATGAGTTGATTGGATTGGTATCAAGTGGAACTGAAATGAAATTAAAATGCATTTATAACGTTTAACTTAATTAAAACTGTATTTATAACGCATTGCACAGTGATTCGTTCCATAGACAAAATTCAAAAAATGTATGGTCTCAGAATTTAACGATTTTGATGTCATTTGAAAGAAAAAACTCCAACTAAGAAACCCCCAAAAAATCTGTGCAAAAAATCAATTAGTGTCTGTGCAAAAGCGGCTCAAAGTTGAAACTTTTTTCACAAAAAATTGAAACTCATATTTTCTGTTTTTAGTCTATTGAGTACAAAACATTTTAAAAATAATTAGTTGCCACGAAGTGGCTTAAACTTTGAATATAGAGTAAGAAATTATGTGTCCATTTTCGCTTTTTATGTTTTCCACAAATTTGCAAAGCGTAGGCTTTTACTTCACTTTGAATTCAAAATATTTTTCTAAGTTAAAAATCTGAAAATTGGCAAAACTTAGACGAAAATATCTAAAAAGTATGTGAAAGTATGTTCCTGGATTTTTTTTTATTTTAAGAAGCATTCTTTCTTTGCCGGATAATGTAATTATATCCTCCGATATCTTCCGATCTCAGAAAATAATTCAATTTGAAAAGTGGTCTAAACACGTATTTTTCGCCAAAATTTATTTTATTTATGCCTAAAAGTATGCAATTAGCACGAAAAACGATAAAATCTGCAAAAATGCAAAACATACATCTATTATTATCGTTTTTATTGCAAAACCAGAGGGTCCCGATACAATTTCTGTTACTTTTTGGAATAATCAATGTTGACGTTACCGATTAAATGTAAAATCTGAAAACTCTAGCCAACACACTCGTTGCTATAGCTCACCAAAAATGACGAAAATTGCAAATTTAAGTCTCAGACATTGCCAAACTACAAAAGTTTAAGAAAAACAAAATGGAGATTTCAATTCAGCAGACCATGATTGTCTAGTGTACCAAATTTCATGAAGAACGGACCACTCCTTCTAATTTTGTCCCGCGGTTGTATGGAGTCGAATCACTGTGCATTGCATTGAATGTCAATTAATTGAATGAATGGAATAAACCGACACAGAATGGAATAGTGTAGAATGAAATTAGTTTTAATTTTGTTTTTAATTTGGTGTTATGTATTTTTAATTTTAATTATATATCTTCAAATATTTTGTTTTTGATTAAAACATTTTTGTTAATTAATTTTTGGTTTCTAGTATTTTGTTTTTTAATTTTTTCTTTTTCAGTTTGTCACCAATTATTTTCCAGTTTCAGTTTTAAGGGATTTTAATGAAGAATTGTAAAAATAATTTCGATTTAAATTTAAATCAATTGTAGTTGTTTTTAGTTGTATTTTTTTATTTTAAATTTTTTAATTTTTAATTAAAATATTTTCTTTACGTTTAAGTTTATTGTGTTTAATTTTGAATTTCTAATTATTGAAATTCTGAACGGCTTATGTATAATTTTTTTAATTTCAATTACAGTTTTTAATAATTTTTTTAGTTTTTATTTTTATTTATATTTTGTATTTTAATTTTTTACAATTAAAATATTTTATTTTGCACTTTACTTCTTATGTTTTTATTTTATTTGTCCATTTAGTCAAACTAAATTTAATTAAATTTAATTTAATTGCATTGTGTAGCCTTGTAGCCTTTATTTGCCATAAACTCTTTTTAATTTACTATAAACAATACAAATAATTACGTTGTCTCCTATACAGTCACAAGCACAATAGTTGAACTAAATTGGAATTGAACTACTGCAGTGTTCATGGCGTCCAGCAAATGTCAATAAGCACCGACACGTTCGGTTGTGGCCATTCCCCGAAGTGTTCTCAAATTAAAATTTTGCACAATTTTTATTCGCAAGGAGACTGTGTAATCGCAACAATCACACCCGAAACTAAACAAAGAAACAAAAAACAAAAATGAGCAACATTTCCGATGCATCAGTGAAATTGCATTTTTTCATAAAATTTTTCAAAAATTGATTCATTGCGGACTTTGCCCGCATTTCGAATCTGTGCACAGAAGAGTGAGTGGTTGCGGCAATCAAGCATTCGCCAGTCACCTAACTAAATAACCAACAATCGTTCTGTGCCTTTGCTGCAATGTGCCATACACAAACTCACACATACACACATAAATACACTCAAATAAATGCAAATAAATCTGCTTGTGTCGCTCGGCATTGCTGTTGGAAAATTTAATTTTGACATTTTGTTAACAACCTCAACACGCAACACATGCGTTCCCAGCGTCATTCCCGACATTTCAATCATTCACACACACACACACACTCACACACACATGCACAAGTAGCGCATCGGTGTCACCAGGGTTTGTCTGAATTCGGCAGTGTTGAAAATTAGATTTGAAAGCTTGTGCACATTCTGGCAACTGGGTCTGTGATGATTTGTAATGACGGTCTATTGTCTGTTTTATGTGTGGCCCCGTGTGCGTTTATTCATTTATTCATTTCCTCAATGATTGATATTAAATTCTATCGGTTGCGGCCACAGCGCACCGACCAAATGCACAAAACTGCGACCGGCAACGAACGGAGCCGAACAACACACAACAACAAAAGCAAAGCATTTCGATGATTTTCATGGAAAGCAATTTCAATATTTTAATTCAATTGGAAAATATTATTAGTGAGATTCAGAGAACCAGCAGAGGTGGTGAATTTTTAAAAAGATATCTGGAAAGAAAAATTCTTGGAGAATACTACGCACTGGTTGGAACGTTTGTTTTATGGTTTGGCGATTTTCAAATAATTTTCTAACATTGTTCATCTGCAGAAGCAAAGAATTTCAATAATGAATATAAAATTTTTTTTAATATAAATGTATTAATTTTGCTTTATAAGAAATTAATTTAAAATTCAGAAAGCATTCCCAGCCACAATAAATGAAATAACAATTTTAAAAATTAAATATAAATAACAAAAGAATTAAATAAATAATTAAATAGATTAATAGACACATAGATAAATAAATATTAAATAAATTCCAAAAATGTTAACTACTCATTTAAAAAAATCAAATATTTAATTATAAATATAATTATACTATAAATAATATGTAATTATATTGTAAATATAATTATATAATATAATTAATTATAATTATAATTAAATATTTATATTTATATAATTATATTATAAATATAATTAAATATTTAATTATCCTCAAGGAAGTGTCTTGGGGCCGTTATTTTTCCTTCTTTTCATTAACGATATTGATTCTTGTTTTGAAAACACGAATTATCTGTTATTTGCAGATGATCTCAAAATATTCCTCAAAATTCGTTGTGTGAATGATATTTTTGAGATTCAAAGTGACTTGAATAATTTAAATACTTGGTGCATTAAGAATCGCTTAGCTTTAAATGTTAAGAAATGCTTTCATGTAACTTTTTCTAAGTTAAATAATAGTAATATCGATTCTTCATTTCAAATTGCAAATACTCGTTTAAATGTTGTTAATGAGATGCTGGATTTGGGCGTTTTACTCGACTCCAAGTTAACATTTACTAACCATTAAAATTACATAATTCCTAAAGCTTATGCTATGTTAGCATTTGTACGTCGTAACAGTTCAAATTTCAGGGACCCTTATACGTATAAGCTTCTATTCTCTGCCTTTGTAAGGTCTAGGCTCGAATACGCGGCTTTTATCTGGAATCCGTTTTATGCAGTTCACACAAATCGCCTCCAAATTGTTCAGAAAAAGTTTCTAAAGTTTGCGTTATTGTCACTTAACTTTCAAGAACCTATTCCTCCATATAAATCACGTTGTTGGCTTATTGACCTGAAATCTATAGAAAATAGGCGCACCATTAATTCGCCAATGTTTGTCTATGATATCATTTGTGGTAACTCCACTGCCCTAATTTGTTAAGTCTGATTAGCTTTTTTGTTCCAATCAGAACTACTCGCTTTAATAAGATATTTTTTATAAAAAACTATAGAACAAACTATGCTTTAATTCAACCTCTTGTTAGGTCGCTCCTAGAATTTAATAAATTAGCGTCTTTCAGTGATATTGATTTTTGTATTTCAAAAGAAAAGTTTAAAGAACTTGTTTCTAAGTTTTATTCTTAACTAAATTGCCTTTGTTTAATTTTAAGTGTTAATTCATTTATAGTTTCTAGCATGTAGATTTTGTATCATTTGGCTTAAATAAATAAATAAATAAATAAATAAATAAATAAATAAATAAATAATAATAATAAAGTTTTTCTCATACTCCTTCTTGAGGATGATTCGAGCATCATAAAATTCAGTAAAAATAAATATTAAATTAAAATAAGCAAATTAATATTAAGTACATTATTAAATTGTTAACTGAAAACAAAAAATTGTATAATTTTAAATACATAAATACTAAAAATGTTAAATAGTTATTTATATGCAAAAATTGAAACATTTCCCGCTTTTCGTACCGTAATTGTAATATTGTTCATAAGAAGCTAAGGGTTTGTCTCAGACTCCATCTTGAGGATGATCCGAGCAGCAATCAATTTATTAAAAATAAATATTAAATTCAACTTAGCAAATAAATATTAAGTACATTTTGAAATTTTCAACTAAAAACAAAACATTTTAAATAAATTCTAAATCTGTTATATAGTTGTATGCAAAAATTTAAACATTTTCCGGGCTTGTCTCATACTCTTTTTAGGCTAAGCCTATTTATTTTATTTTATTTTATTTTATTTTATTTTATTATATTTTATTTTATTTTATTTTATTTTATTTTATTTTATTTTATTTAATTTTATTTAATTTTATTTAATTTTATTTTATTTTATTTTATTTCATTTTATTTTATTTCGTTTTATTTTGTTTTATTTAAGTTATTTCATTTTATTTTATTTTTTAATTTTATTTTATTTTATTTTATTTTATTTTGTTTTATTTTATTTTATTTTATTTTATTTTATTTTATTTTATTTTATTTTATTTTATTTTATTTTATTTTATTTTATTTTATTTTATTTTATTTTATTTTAATTTATTTTATTTGAATTTATTTTATTTTATTTTATTTTATTTTTTTTTGTTTTAGTTTTAAATATTTCCTTCCACAATTTAAAAATCGAAATCTGAAAATTGAGTTCTCATTTTGAATGTCTTTATATATTCTGGAGTTGAAAGTTCAAAACAAGAACTTCGTTCGTAAAACTTCGTAAAGTCATTACTTTATTCATCTCTAAAAGGGTTTGAGACAATCCCAAGACTCTGCTCGGGAGCATAGGACCTCAACAAGGCCCTGTGTTGGTTATGATAACCAATTGAAATTCAGCTAAGGAGTGGCAAGATGATAGGGCAGTCATCTGAAATTCCCTAGGAGAGACACCTGACCGTTTTTCGATTATTTAAGTTATATGAACACCCTTAGCGCATCTGTTGCTAATAGGTTGGAGGAGTTGATTGAAAGGGTTGGTGTCTACGATGAGCGTTGCGGCTGTTTGGAATTTGTCCCAAAGTTAAATTTAATTTTGACTGATAAATGTTAACTCCTAACATATTTAAATATATTTTTTAGAATAAATTTTTAAAGTTTATTGACTACTGTTCAATTGCATTGCTCTACTCAAAATTATTAAATTTTTCATTGTCCATGAAAATCAAATGTAACCAATAACTTACACAACCAAAAATTCCCGAAAATTCTCTACGCTAGACTAATAAACTAATTCATATTCCAAGTTCGTTGTACTTGGGGCATTTGGCAAATATCATAAAAATAAATGAATAAACCTACATGTATAAAAATAAATAATAATTTCGAATGAAATGAAATTCGAATGGAATGAAATTCTCACACACACACACAAATAGTGTTAGACATTTATTTGTGTGTTTGCAGTGCGTATTTATGCAATTGCGGTTTTTTCGCATGCTAAAACTCATTTCATCATTAGGAGTTCAATGTTTTTGAGCAAAAACAACACATTCGCTAGTCATACATACATATTTTTGTTGTTATCGGGGCTGAACTGCTGTCGGGCTGCTGCTGTTGCTGTCAAATGTGATAAATGATTATTGTATGGATTTTTCAAATGCGGTTATAACACTTGGGGATGCTCTCGTATATGTGTTTGTCTGTGTGTGTGTGTCTGCTGGTGTACTATTGGCAGTAGTGCATGTAACTATTGGTAATGTGTGCTATTTTTTCTGATTGACAACAGAGTGACCAATGTTAATGGATACACTGACAACAACAACCACAGCCACACTAACTAAAAACGACTATGAAATGCTCCAACAAACAAAACAACAATATGCAAAGCGTTGTTGTACATGCAAAGCTTGCATTTGTCTGTGTGTGAGTGCGTTGTGTTCCATAAATGGATTTGGATATTTTGTGGTGAAAAAGTAACTCGAAAAAATTTCCAACTACCACAAAATTGTACAGTTGAACTATATGCAGTGGGGAATTGTGTTGTTGTTGATAGTGTTTTTTTTTTTTACAAATTTTATGTTGTTTGAAATCTACACACAAAGTTATGTTTCCCACTTGTATCCAATTTATTGTAAAACTGTTTTTATATTCGTGCAAAATTCAATGAACAACTTTTCAAACAACTTTTTTCCAGCTAGTGGCAAATTTTTTAATTAAACTCACCTCTCGTCGCCATCGGCACTCAGTGGCTCCTTTACTTTCTTTCCGTTCTTTCCTATTTTGCTTTATTACTACTCACACTTATTTATAATTTTCGCCGGATTTGCCGTCGCTGTCGCCATTCAGCACTATTCAGCGGCTGATTATCGCCGCTAAACTAGTCGCCAACTAAAAGTTACCTTGATTTCCTTGTTTGCACTTTCCGACGCTTAGGCGGTTTTCGCTCATTTTAAGCTGATTTCCTTTCGCCATTATGACTGCCACGCTTCCTTTGCCGGTTTCTTTTACTTGCTCTCGTTTCTCAATTCGTTTTTCTTTTGCAATTTCACTACGTTTTTCATTCCGCAGAAGTTTGTGCACGCTGTGTCGTAACTCATTTGTTTGTCAGCGCCTGCAGTCGTGTACTTTTCAAATCGTTATTCAAAACTTTTTAATGTCTATTCAAATATTTTTATAGTAAGTATGAAAAATTCTTGTCATATTTTTTGCTAGTTTTTCCATTTTTTATATATATGTTTTTTTTTGTTTGGCTTCGCTCGACGAACGCGGCAAATAAGAAAATGTATGCTCAAGTTTCTGTGTAACAGCGGTGGCGTGTCTCTGAGAAAATCCGAGAAAAAAACATCTTAAGAAAGTTACAAAAACAGTTGTTGTAGTAATTTTAAAAACTTGTCGTAAAAATGGACGAATTTGATAGGCCCTACAGTTGAGAAGGGCAGCAAAGTGGGACTATTTTGTTTCAATCTGTGAGAGAGAAAATTTCTGGGAAGTGGTTCAAGTCAAGGGAAGTGGTCAAGTTCTCCTTAACTCAGTTATACCACAATTTTGCCCTTTTTAAATGTGTAAGCAACACTGTTTTTCATATGAACAGCGATAGAAGTAAACGAGTATTTAACCAGCCTAACCTAGGAATCGAACCTTGACCCTCTGGTGTGCAAAGTTAGCGCGCTACTTGCTGAACTATTGAGGCCAGCGCCCTTTGGGGACTGAATTTTGAAAAATCCCTTTTTAGCAATAGATAATTTTCTAACCTCAACCTTCAATACGAATTTGCTGTTCAATTCAAGTGTTTCGATGATATTAAAACAGTCACTAAGTCAGTAAAAAAGTTATATGCATATAAATGTTCTTATTCTTTTTTATAACTAATTTTTATTGTTCCCCAACATTACTGTATAAATTTCAATTTGTCCACAAGTTTTAAGTCAACATGGTCACTGCTGCTACCATTCGAATTTTGGCCACTTTCCGCTGCACCAAATCTATCACCTCAGCCATGTAGCAACACACAGAAGGCACACAGCTAGTTCTGTCTATTGCCAAAGACAATTTTGCACAGCAGCGTCTCGTTGCTACTCAAAAGTTTGTTTTGGGTAACTTTCTGTAAAACAGACTAGCAAAAAAAGCAACAACAACGAAAAAATAACAATCGAGTACAGGCGAAACTTTTGCAAAGTATGCTGGCGCAAAGAAATTAATCATCTACTTAGCTCGGCGGGAGCACTTTGTAAGTGACAGTGCATATTGCATTCAGCCAATGTGTATATGTGTGTGTAGTTTTTTTTTTTAATCTTTTATTAAAAAAAACTTATTTAAAGGTTTAAAAAATTATTGCAGGAACTAGAAATATTCGAGTTGATTTAAATTCCCATATTTTCATTATGAGAATTTTGTGTGCTTCTAAAAATATCACCCACAAACCATCATACAATGGAAAATCAAATAGGCAACATTTGCGCTGCATGAAAATAATTTCAAAAATTTACTACAAATTCCTAGCAGCCACCTGCGTCATGTCCTTCACAGCCAGGCAGCCATAATCAGTAAATGTCAACAGCTGCGGTGAGCAGACAAAGAGACAAAGTTGTACAATTCAAATGCTTTTGAAAAGTACATTCAATGCAATGCATAACAGCTGGACGCAGACAAAGCCAAATATGTATGTATCGTTGTGCAAACATAAGCGGCTGTCTTCGGTTAAGGCTTACAGGACATTGGCTGGTCGACTTGTAGCGCAGTTCAAAAGTGGCAGTGAGCAAAGACAACTAAAGGAAAGAAGATGTCATGCATAGAATTTATAAATAACTAGCAGAAGTCTGCGGCTTTGCACGCAAGTTTGAAGTCAATGGGCCCAATAAATCAAGTTTCTCTTAACCCTTTGTTGACCCTGTTAGATTTTTATGAAATAATGCTGGTATAATTTTTTCTCATTTGAAGCGCTTTCACTATATTTGAAGTCCATAGACCTCATAATCATATTTCCCTATGCAAACTCTTAACCTGTCATTGACCCCGTCAGATTTTTATTGTCATAAAAGTGAAAAACACGTGCCGAATTATGTCTTTCCAAGAGTATTTTCACAAAGTTTGAAGTCAAAAGGCCCATCACATCTTGTTTCCCCGTACAAACTTTTAACACATCGTTGACCCCGTCAAATTTGGTTTTTCGAAAAAATGAAAAACACTTGTCGAATTATTTTTCACTACGAGAACTGTCACCAAGTTTCAAGTCAAAAGCTGTAATAGATCATATTTCTTCATATAAAATTTTAACCCTTGGTTCACTCCGTTAAATTTTGATTTTCGAAAAACTTAAAAACACTTGTCGAATTATTTCTCACTAAGAGTACTTTCACCAAGTTTGAAGTTAATATGCTCATTAATTCATGTTTTTTTAACAGTTTCTCCATACAAACTTTTAATCTTTGGTTCACCCCTCTCATGTTTTGATTTTCAAAAAATGAGAAACATGTGTCAAAGTATTTTTGATTTCAAGTTTTTTCACCAACTTTGAAGTCAATACGCCAATCAGTTCAGGGTTTCTTCGTAGTCTTCCCATATACGAACCTTAAGCCTTAACCCTGGTACACCCAGTTAAATTTGGATTTTCGAAAAAATAGAAAATACGTGTCGAATTATTTTTGATTTAGAGTAAGTGAGTTAAGTTCAAAATTAATTTTATGGAAATAATAATAAAATTAAATTTTAAAAAAATATAATTAACTAAAATAAAATAAAATAAAATAAAATAAAATAAAATAAAATAAAATAAAATAAAATAAAATAAAATAAAATAAAATAAAATAAAATAAAATAAAATAAAATAAAATAAAATAAAATAAAATAAAATAAAATAAAATAAAATAAAATAAAATTAAATTAAATTGAATTAAATTAAATTAAATTAAATTAAATAAAATAGAATAAAATAAAATAAAATAAAATAAAATAAAATAAATTAAATTAAATTAAATAAAACAAAATAAAATAAAATAAAATAAAATAAAATAAAATAAAATAAAATAAAATAAAATAAAATAAAATAAAATAAAATAAAATAAAATAAAATAAATGAAATGAAATGAAAAAAAACAAAATAAAATAAAATAAAATCACATAAAATAAAATAAAATAAAATAAAATAAAATAAAATAAAATAAAATAAAATAAAATAAAATAAAATAAAATAAAATAAAATAAAATAAAATAAAAAAATAAAATAATTAAATAATAAATTAATGAATAATAATAAAATTTAATAATAATAAAATAATAAATAAATAAATCGCACACTAACTCCTTTTTCACGTCATTTCATCTATAAACCATTAGAAATCTTGGTTTTGGTTACCTTTTATATCTTCCACTCCGTCTAGACTTCACTACGAATGGACGGTGGAGCTTGATGTTTTTACACAAATAGTTCATACAGACTTTCCCCACGTTTTGTGCACATTTTTTAGTGTCTTTTCAAACTGCTAAAGAAGCCAGTAACATAAGAAAAATAGAGCAATTCTTTTGCACCGACACAACTGCAGCTTACGTCCAACAAAAAAAGGAGACAGAAAGTAAAGCAAAAGTTTGCTATTTAAGTTCTGTCACAACCATTCCCCCCACCTCGCACCATAACCATATTTCATGTGCCACGTTGTTGTTGTCTTTTATGTCTGATTTTTTACTACTGATTTTGAATTTGTTGCGCTCCTTTTTAACAGTTGTTGTTTTTTTTTCGTTTTAACTAAGCAAATTGTCACTATTGTTACAAATTTGCAAAGTAGCCGAACAACTGCTACCTTCTGCGCTACTTGTCGCCCTCAGTGTCGGCGCCGCAGAATGGCCAGTTCCGCCCGGGCAACGGAAATATGAATTTGAATGGAGTGGTGGCGCACGGCACGAGCAGAAAATTACAAAAAAGGTAAACGCGAAGCGAATGGGAAACGCCTCCATTATTCGAGCCGAGCAACGTTTTTTTCAATGCCAGCACAGTGTAAACTTTTTGACAAACGACATTTTAATGAGCTGGAACAAGGCACAAATTATTAAAGTGAAATAGAAAAAAATTTAAACAATTGTGCAAAATTAAGTGGCAGTTAAAAAAATTCAAGGTCTCAAAAACTTGGTTGAAATTATTTAAATTTAATTTTTTTACAAATTGTTTTCACAAATTGTTTCATAAATTTTAACCACATTTCGGATATAATTAAATGTGTGTTTTGGATTTTTCGGGCCGCACACATGCTGGCTTATGCAATATTTTGTTGTTGGCAATTTTTTGTTGCGGCACTTGTTGTTGTAAGTGGCAGTAATACAAACTGTTTGCTGCCACATTAGCTCGCAACAAAGTTTGGCGTTTTCAACAAAATTCGCATAATGCGTGCGCCAGCAACAAAAAGTTTAGCGAAAAAAAATATAAACTTTTCGCCCCACATCACGTTGCAGTAGATATATGTATGTGTGTGTGTTTGTGTGTGTATGCAACAAGTTGCTGTTGTTGTTGCTACAAGTTGGTGTAAAAAATTGCCACAAACTTGCTGCCATGTAATGTCATAGCAGCAAATGTGCAATGCTCCGAGCCGTTGTGAGTGTGTGTATGTGTGTGTGTGCGAGTGTGAGTGCCCCTTTGCTCGTTCATTGCGCAATTTACATAAAATATTCATATATAAAGTCAAATTGAATGCAATTGAATTTGCTGTATGTATGTGTATGGGAAAATGTGTGTTTGTATGAGTGTTTTTTGTATGAGTGCATGCATGTGTGTGTATATTTATTGCGTGATTACAACACCATTTATGTGCCTAGCGAACGTTGCATGCTGTACAACGGGCGCAATAGTTCAGTGACTAATGCTTTGGACTACAAGTCGTAGGGTCGTGGGTTCGTAACGCAGCATGTCATATTCAGTGCTAGTAGTCAATACAAATTTATTTATTTTTATTTTGTTAGTTTACAGATTACACTGCACAACAGCATGTCTGTTGCATGGAGTTTTTTACATGAATCTGAGTCGTTTTTCCACACTGATTTCAAAACCATACTCCGTTTTTATGTAACAGCTCTAGTTTTCGCAAAAAATGGGCGTGCCACTTTTTCGAATTTACCCCGGCTTTTTTCTCGTTTTCGACAGTAATTTCTGAACCAATAGTCATATAGACATGATTTTTATATAGTTGCACTAACAACATCTCACGCCATCTTTTCCGACATTAATCAATTTTATGCGTTCTGAATTGGCGTTGTAATGAGGTTTCAAAGTAGGAAAATATTGAATTTCAAGGCGTTTTTCTGATGGCGAAAATTGTACACATGTTTCATAAATCAAGTTACGAAGTATATGAATACCTTAAGAAGAAACATCAATCAATACAACGCAGCCAAATTATTTGGCGGAATACACATTCGCATCAAAATAATTGCAAAAATGTACCATAGTAATTTTCATCAAAATGTGTGAAATTTCCTTAAAAAATTAGGAGCCTCAAAATATGCTCTTTTATATGTTACATTTCTAGTCTGAAACACAAGCAAAAAATAAAAAGATTTTGATTGCTCGAAACAAAAAAAATTAAAAACATTGCATATTTTTAGGCCCCTAATTTTTTAAGGAAATTTCACACATTTTGATGACTATGGTACATTTTTGCTATTATTTCGATGCGAATGTGTATTCCGCCAAATAACTTGGCTGTCGCCATCAGAAAAAACCCCTTGAAATTCAATATTTTCCTACTTTGAGGTCCAATTACCGCGGCATTTTAAAACTTATAAAAATAAGTTGCATCGGAAAAGCAGCCGTGTGGTGTTGTTAGTGCGATAAAGTGAAAATCATGTCAATCGGTTTTTTTGTTTAGAAATTACGAAAATGTGGAAAATGTAGAGGAAAAACTGAAAAAATGACATGGTACCTATATCTCACTAGAGCTGCTGGAAAAAATCTGAGGATAGATTCGAAATCAGCGCACCCAAATTAGTAAGAAACAGTAGAAAAACTCCATGCAACAGGAAAAAAAAAGTGTTTTTTGTTGTGCTGTGTTATTATCTTAGAGACAAGATAAATTAAACAATTCAAACAGTTGAAGCTTCAAGCTAAAAATATTCACATTATGATATTCACATAAAAAAAAAATTAAGAAAATAACGTATTTATTAATATTTGAAAGAATGTCAATATAACTCATATGTAATTTTGTGCCGATATCTCAATACATTTAGAAGTAATCGCGGATTCAACCAGTTCGATAAATGAAAAACGGATGTAGAAACAGATTCACAAACGAAAAGATGTACAAATACACAGACGTCTAAGCAAATGGATAGACGTGCGAACGGACAATCGTACAAACATTTGGACGAACAAGAAAACAGAAGATAAACAAACGGAACAGATGTGCGAACAGACAGACCTACAAGTAAAAAAACATACAAACAGGTGATGTACAAATAGACTTAGGGATATATGGATAGACAGACAGATAGACCAAGGAACATTTGAGTAAACTTACAAATAAATGGATGTACGAGATAAACGAACATACAAACTGACAGACTTATAGGTGAAAGAACAAACTTACGAAAAGGCAGACCTACAAATAAAGAAACATAAAAACAATTGATATATAAACAGATATACGAATGTATAGACGGACAGAAAGATAGACTAAGGGACGTATGGACGACCCTTCCAGAACAGATGTGCGAACAGACAGACCTACAAGTAAAAAAACATACAAACAGGTGATGTACAAATAGACTTAGGGATATATGGATAGACAGACAGATAGACCAAGGAACATTTGAGTAAACTTACAAATAAATGGATGTACGAGATAAACGAACATACAAACTGACAGACTTATAGGTGAAAGAACAAACTTACGAAAAGGCAGACCTACAAATAAAGAAACATAAAAACAATTGATATATAAACAGATATACGAATGTATAGACGGACAGAAAGATAGACTAAGGGACGTATGGACGACCCTTCCAACATATGAAAGTACGAGATAAACAGATGTTCAAACGGACAGATGTACGAACAGACAGACATATAAATCAGGAAGCTTATATTGTAAACAGGCGATATACAAATAGACGTACGAATATATGGATAGACAGACAAAAAGACCAAGGGATATATACAAAAACTTACAAATATATGAACGTACAAGATAAATGGACAGATTCATAAATGGAAGTACAGGTGTATGAACAGATTAATGCCTAAATAAAGAAACGTTCAATCAGGTAATAGACCTCAATTCGAACCAATATCTGGATGTACAGACAGATAGACTAAGGGATGTATGAACATATGACAAACAGACGTACACACAGCCAAGCAAAAGTGCGGTTGGACGGACAGATGAACGAGTGGAAAAAAGTATGAGTACAAAAAGAAGAATATACAATTGAATGGATAAATGGACGTTCGATTGGATTAAAGGGCATTCAGATGTGTTACTGGATAAACAAACGAACGGATGAAAGAACAAACAATGTATGAACAGAAAAATGAATAAACAGATGATTGCATAAAACATGTACACGAACCAGGCCAGGCTAAACGTATGGACGAACAGATGTACGGACAGGCACCACAGATAGAAAAGTGAATATACAGTTCTAAGAGTAAATAGACGTCGAACGTATGAATAAACATGCAGACGTTTTATTAAACGGACAGATGAATAGACGGAAGAACAAAGTATGGACAGAAAGATAAATAAATAGATGAATGGATAAAAAGAGAAATGAAAAAACCAGATGAATACCTAAAATACGTATGAATGGACGTCCAGATGTGCTGTTGGACGAACAGTTGTGTGGACCAGACCAGGCTAGACATATAGATGAATAGATGTAGGAACAGGCGCCATCGGTAGAAAGATTAATAGACGTACGAACGGATGAATGAATATCCAGATGTTTTATTGAACGAACAAACAGACGGATGGAAGAACAAAGTATTAACAGAAATTTGAATAAATAGATGAATGGACAAAGAGAGAAGTCAAAAAACGAGATGGATACATAAAACTACGAATGAATGGATGTCCAGATGTGCTGTTGGACTAACTATTGTATAGACCAGACCAGGCTAGGCATATGGATGGACAAATGTACGAACGGACGCCACCGGTAAAAAGATGAATAGGCAGTTGAACGAGTACATCGAGGTGCAAACGGATAAATGGACATCCAGATATTTTATGGAATGGATAAAGTATGGACAAAAGATGAATAAACAGATAAATGGATAAAACTAGAAATTACCAGAATAATACATAAAAATACGTATGAATAGACGTGCAGATGCGCTGTTGGATGAACAGTTTTGTGGACCAGACCAGGCTAGACGTATGGATGGGCAGATGTACGAACGGACGCCACCGGTAGAAAGATGAATGGACTGTTCAAAGATTGAATAAACCAACGAACGAATGAATGAACGTCCAGATGTTTTATGGAACGGACCGATGAACAAAGAGAAGCACAAAGTAAGGAGTGAAAGATGAATTAACAGATGAATGAATAAAAAGATTCTCTGTCGTACAAACAGTTGTTTAGACCAGACTAGGCTAGACGTATGGATAGGCAGAAGTACGAAGGGACGCACGAATGAAGAGACGTACAAACGTAGGCACAGAGTTACTGATGTTGATATAAATAAAAATAAAGAAAAAAGACAGACGAACAAGAGTTCTTATGAAGCAACGAATAGACAAAGCGAAGAGACCCTCGAGGCATGAAAAGAAATACAAACATATAGAAAGGCATTGACGAATCTATTTTCGTAAAAGTAATCACATAGCTAATATTTTCATTACTGATCAACGGTATAGCACTACAAGCTTCCTAAGTTTTGATGAAAAACTTCTACAAATGCTTAAAGAAAAACTTACACAAAACACTTTAACCACGTCGCGCAGTGTCGCGAGTAGGTTGATATTACGGTTTCTGTGGCGCCGCCATTTGATGATGTTTTTAGATAGACTGATCGGCAATAAATCGAAAATGAAGAATAAACTTTTTCGATATCTCGCTTCGTTTTCGAGATATCGAGGTTCAAAGTTTTTATATACAGATAAGCGAGAAAGTAGACTGGACTGGAAAAATCGTCTCGCAATTTGACACTTCTGCTTCCACTCCTGGCATTCACAATAGCAAAAAAGCTGAAAGAATATTGACAACATTGCCATATTGAAATGTGTAAATTCAGTATAAATGTACAATTTATTCATGAATTTATGCAGAAATACTGTTAGCACTTTACTGATGCTCCGGCACACTAGTTGCTCCAGGGTTATTTTCAAGCGCCCGGCCGAAGGCCGGCCACACAAATAGAGTTTGGATGCAGAAGTACTGTAAATATTTTACTGAATCTGTAGCCCTACTTGCACTTAAGAGGGTTATTACCCCTCTCCCTCTTTTTCCATCTAATCGCTCCACCTTATTGGCAGGTAATTACAATTTTTCTGGTTTCGAAGGTCAAATTAAAAAAATGCATTAAAAATTACTATACATTTCCGACGGTTTTCCTTTCAAGGGGGGTATATGGGGAACCCCCCTGCCCAACCACAAAATTGTATCCCCCTCCTCGACTGCCCAGATATGTATCCTATAATATACGTGTTTCGAAATTTTAAACTTTGAACATCGATATCTCGAAGACGAAGCGAGATATCGAAAAATTGTATTCTTAATTTTCGACTTATTTTTGGTCGATCTATCTAAAGACACCCTCAAATGGCGGCGCCACGGAAACCGTAATCGTGCCGCGAGTAGGGCCAAAAATAAAAAAAATGAATGTCGTAAATGTAGAAAAATATGTTTGTAGTACTGAACTAAATACCTCAATTTACTAAAATGTGAAAACGAATTTTAAAAATATCAATTTATATACCGATGGCAGGCCACCAAACTTGCACTTTGTGAAGGTTGGTGACTTGGGTAGAAATTATTGCAATTTGTTGAATGTAAGTTCGAGGCCTCTTATTGAAAAATTTCCCATGGAACCTTATGTTTAGTAAATATATTCTATAAATGAACCGCTTGTACCGCTACTTGAAGAAACGTCAATTCGTAGGAATAAAAGTGCAGTGTCATCAAACTTTAGACAAACTTAAAAAAAAAACTACTTCTTACTACTTCGAGATTTTACAGTTTGATATAGCTGAAAGTATGTATTAATAGAAACCATGGACTTTAGCAGCACAAACTTGCACGTTTTTAGGAAATTTAGCATTTTCAGTGCCGTATGCAGTAAAAAATGGGGTCCTTTTTGCAGCATGGTTGGCAGGAAAACATAGCGACCACTGCTACGCTTCGCTTGAGCTATACATTTTTGTTTGTAATAATATGCAAACACCACTTGATTTAGAAAAATTACAAAAAAGAAAGGTAGATCGATGGAAGGCTTCGGTAAAACTGGGTGGCTTGCCATCGAATCAAGGCAACTTTCGAAAAGAAGCAGAACTTGTTAATGTCTTCAGAACCAATTATAGCAGTTAATAGGAAAATTAAAGTTAAACATGAAAACCGAAACTCTGATATACAAGGTGCGTTCCAAAGTAAACAGAACTTTTACAATAGGGACGTTTCTGGTGGCGCCATCTATGTGTGAAAGGTGCATCTTTCATTCACATCCTGTCAAAATTTCATGACATTTGGTCTAGTAGAAGCCGAAATATCCCGCTCAATGTGACAGTATGTTTTTAACTTTGGTACGAGCTCCGCACCGGCACCGGCACTCTGCACCGGCTCACAGAGCCGTAGTTACGACCGATTATTTGACCAAAACTCGCATTTTAACCATCAATCATTCACCGTATTCGCCTGATATTGCTCCCTGTGACTTCTACTTATTCGGTCAGGTGCATTTGCCGATGAAAGGAAAACGTTATAAGGACGTTGAAGACATTCAAAAGGCTTGTACCAACATTTTGAAGGCGATGCCGGCCGATGGCCTAAAACACTCATTCCAAATGCTTTTGGACCGTGGAAAACGTTGTATCGAAGCAGATGGGGAGTATTTTGAATAAATAAAAAGAATTATACATAAATAATCATCCGTTTTCTTTATTTTATAAAAGTCCTGTTTACTTTGGAACGCACCTTGTACTGCAATAAGTAATATCTGAGGAAGTTGAAGTGAGCAGTTTTAAAATTTTGTCAAAAATAGATGTAGAGGGTTTAATTTCCAATAATTCATGATCGAAAACCGATTATCCTAGCAGTACAAATTAACAAACTGTAATTTTTAATGGAAATATATTCTCTACTGAGTTTAATAAGAGGTGTTATTATTTTTTATTTGGGTTCAAATTACTTACTTAATTATATAAGTAAGTATGCACAGATATTTGTAGTTTTTTCAATATTTCCTTTTTATGACAAGCGTATTTGTCATTTATATACCTTTATATTGATAATATGAGTTGCTGTACTAAATTTCATCAATATATCTTTTATAGTTTCCGAGATACTGTCAACTTAGTATTTGGTTTGTATGGGAGGTGGGCGTGTCCGTGGGGCGATTGAAGTAATTTTTAGCGTATTAACTTATCTTTATAACAAAATCATATGTACAAAATTTTTTTGTCGTACGACTATTCCTTCTATTTTTGTCCCTCGCTACTATGGACTCGCGACACTGTGCGTCGCGGAATTTGACACCGCAAAGTGAATACGCAACAACCAAATGCAACACAGTCGCTTCGGAAAAAATACACCGCAACATATTAACACTCTCCAATGTGTCACACTGACAACAACAAAAACAACAACAACAAGAACACAAAGACCACCGATTCGGTTGCGCGAAGCAACATGTAAGGCGTAGGCAGGTAGAAAACGCAACACACATGCGACATATGCAACGTGCCACCAATTTGGCATAAAACCGCAAAAGATGACTGCAGCAACAACTACAACAAGAACACAAACAATATCTACAAAACAAAAGCCAAAAAAACAGAACAGACATGGCGACAGGGCAATATTGCATGCGCGTAATCCGTGAAATTTTCGGCAAGTGCAGTGCAACTTTTTGTTGTTGTTCGTTTTTAGTGCGCTGTTGATTTTGGTTGCCGGTGCGTGGCGGCGGCAGTGGAGCTAAAGTGCTGTCACATGTTGCACGCGTTACGCGGTATTAAAAACTTGATGCTGCTAGACAAAAGAGCGGAAAGGATGCACCAATATGCATGCGCACACACACACACACACGCATGCAGACCGGCGAATAGTGCGCAACTGCAGTTGACAGTTTTATCAAGTTGTATGCGCGCAGCGAATTTTGTTTTTGTGCTTGAAGACAGCTGTGGCCGACAGCTCTCTGTTTTTTTTTTTATTAATTTTTATTTAAATTGTTATTTGAAAATTTTAATTTTAGCTGCGTTTTCAGGACACTTTCGAGCAAATTAAAACGCATCTTAGTTGAATTGTGAACACTCATACATACAGACACACAGCAATGCATTGCTAGGCACGTGCAAGTTTATCGAGCAATCGCCGCCAACTGCAGCACAATCAACGTAGCATCAATGGATGGCTGCTTTGTTTTACGTACACGTACGTGGCACCTACGAGCAGCTGCATGTGGCACGCAGCACTTGATTCGACTTCCTTCCTGCCGCTGTTGCTGTGCCGCCCTCGGTGCGCCGTTGAGTGCATTTGAGTTGCTCGCAACACGTTAGCCATGGCTGTGCGCCTTTTGGCCATTTACCAGCACACAATCGCAATACGCTTTCACACAAGTGTGCACGCACGCGCGCACACAGTCACACAAACGGCACGCACACACACACCCTTGCAGAGCCAACACAAAGTTGCCGTCGTTGTCTTGGACGATTGCTGAGATTTTCTGTGCACACGAAAGCGGCAGAATTCAATTTGAGCGCAGCAGCGCCAACAAACAGCCGCACGCCTGGACAACTGCAGACAACCAATCAGTCAGTCAGTGAGGCAGACACTAGCAAACAGCCAGCAAGACTGGCTGCCGCTCGGTTCGAGACAGACGGCATTGCATGTGCTGCCATGTTAACATGAAAACGATACTTTTTCCATTGCATTTGTGCATCGAGCTGATGTCAGTTGTTGAGACAGGAACCCGCACCGACACACGCCGGATATACATACAACAAAAATGACGAGCAACAGACAATAATAAAAAAAAGGGTCAAATGTAGAAATGATGCGAGTACATCAAATAAGCAGCGCATCCCTGCACTCGACTGCGAGTGTGTTGGTGTTTGCATGTGTGTGTGTGTGTGGGAAATTGAAGAAATTGCTGTAGAAAATTTTCGTTGTATGCTCGAGCAAATTTCGTTCGCAAATTGCACACTGATAGGAGAAATGGCGCTCGCCTCAAATGCCAAAGAAGTCTCGGAGGCAATTTGCAGTCAGTGCACTTTTTTCGTATTATCAGGTTGCACTTGCCAGAAAAGGCACCAAGTGGCACAGTAATGTAAACTGAACGAAAAGTGCATGTAATGTAAACTGAGAGAAATTTCGATAAAGAATTGAAACTGAAGAGCTGAGAACTTTATAGCTGAGCTGAGGATTTTTTAAAAACTTTCCAAAAAACCTTTTCTCATACAAAACTCTTGTTCGATAAGAATTGAAGCTGAAGAGCTGAAAACTTTAGAGCTGAGTTGAGGATTTTTTTTTTGGATTTTACAAAATATCCCTTTCCCATACGAAACCTTTGTCCCTGTTGGCAAAAGACTGAAATATCGACATGAAATATTGACTGAGAGAAATTTCGACAAGAACCAAGAACCACCAACCCAAGATCCTCAGCTGAGCTGAGGATTTTTTAAAAACTTTACAAAAAATCCTTTTCTCATACAATAATCTTGTTCGATAAGAATTGAAGCTGAAGAGCTGAAAACTTTAGAGCTGAGTTGAGGATTTTTTTTAATTTTACAAAAAATCCCTGTCCCATAGGAAACCTTAGTCCCTGTTGGCAGACGACTGAAATATCGACAGAAATATTGACTGAGAGAAATTTCGACAAGAACAAAATCTGAAGAGCTGAGAACTTTGCATTTTTTTTATTTTATAAAAAATCCTTATCTCATAAAACTCTGGTCCCTGTTGGTAAAAAACTGGGATAGACGACATGAAATGTAGACTGAGAGAAAACTCGATAAGGAAGGAAACTGAAGAGCTGTGAGCTGTAAATGTTGGAAAAATTTTGCAAAAAATCCTTCTCATATAACCCTCGTTCCTGTTGGAAAATAACTGGAATTGCGAGAAAACTGGACTGAGAGAAATTTCGACAAGAACCAAATCTGAAGAGCTGAGAACTTTGGATATTTTTCATTTTATCAAAAATCCTTATCTCATAAAACCCTCGTCCCTGTTGGCAAAAAACTGAAATATCGACATGAAATATTGACTGAGAGAAATTTCGACAAGAACCAAATCTGAAGAGCTGAGAACCTTGCATTTTTTTATTTTATAAAAATTCCTTATCTCACAAAACTCTTGTCCCTGTTGGCAAAAAACTGGAACAGTCGACATGAAATGTAGACTAAGAGAAATTTCGATAAGAACGGAAACTGAAGAGCTAAGAACTGTAGATGTTTTCTTAAAAAAAATTCCTATCCCATACAAAACTCTCGTCTCTGTTGGCAAAGAGCTAGGACAGTCTATTTTCACAAGCTTCTTTTTAGATGCATCAGTAAAATCATTTGCCATAGACAAGAACAGGTTGTAATCACTTAGAGCCAGATCCAGACTATCCTGGCGAGTTTGTCCCAGTTGTTGAAATCAGGCCGCTTCTTGCAATTTGCTTCTTTCAGATGGTCCAATTATTGCCAGTACAGGTCCAAATAAAAAATTAGTTCATAAACGAGTAACACATAGATGACTCCCAGTCAATTTTATCAAACACGCACCAAAACCCTCCAAACTGTCAATTCTGGCTTGGTCACCGTTTACCTCGACTCACTGCCATTCGACCAGCACCGTTTTTGCTTGACGTTGTCATAAGTGATTCATTTTTCATCATCAGTCTTCATCCATTTCAAAAATGAGTCGATTTTGATGATGATTGGCAGATGGAAACTCAGGCTATTAGGTTTTTTTCGCGTTACACGACTAAACCACACATCGAGCCTCTTTTTGATCCAACCTTATTCAAATGGCTCCAAATGGTTTCTTATGCAATATTTAGCTCGTGGAAAGTCGAAGTAGTGCTTACATGACAATTTTCATTATTTTATGGACATTTTTGACTAGTGACCTTTCAGAGTGTAGAACAACTTTGGCTAAAAATTCCCGGAGCAAAATCGACAGAATCAAAATTGAGCGTGACATGTTTATCCATCTGTGCTGCAGTTCATCGAACAAAATTGAGTCAAGCAATCACAAAACTGTTTGAGAAATTTTTCTTGTAAATTTGTTCACCTTTGCTTGTGTCCATCAAACAAACCTGAGTCAAGCAATCATAAAACTGTCTGAGAAGTTGTTGTAGTATGAAATCTAAACTTATGATACGAACATAAAAACTGTGTCGGTTTTCTTATGAACTCTTAACTTATGATACGAACATAAAACTTTGTCAGTTTTCTCTTTCCTGGTGTCCATCTCTGACTAAGTCCATCTTATTCATTTGTTCAACTTTGCAGGTGTCCATCAAACAAAACTAAGTCAAGCAATCATAAAACTGCTTGAGAAGTTTTTGTTGTAAATTTGTTCAACTTTGCTGGTGTCCATCAAACAAAACTGAGCATAAAACTGTCTGAGAAGTTTCTTTAGTTCGAAATGTTATCTTTCAAATTTCTAAAGTCAATCATTGAAAAAGTAATGCATTTATTTTACTAAGTACAACTTATGTCATTCAAATCTATAGTATTTCCAATTGAGACAAATTTCAATTCAATTTTTTAGTATCTCGAAATATTTTACACGGTACTCATATTTCCACAAATTTGTTTGAACTTTATGGCTTCGCGTTTATTTTTCTTTTAAATTGTTCTTTACTTTTTGTTACAAATATTTATTCCTTATTTATTTTAGTTCTGTTTTTTTTTTTTAATGCAGCATAAGCAAAATTTGTTCTTATATTTTCTGCATTGGAATTTTTGCAATTTGTTTTCATTGCTTTGTGTATAAACAAACAATTCTGTAGGTAATCGATTTTTTGGCCTTTGGCAATCAAATGCAAAAGTTGCCGCGTCGTTTTCTTTAGCTCTGGTTGGCTTTCGTCTGCATTCGTGTTGTTGTTGTTGTTTTTGCTGCTGCAATTGCAGTTATTGTTATTCCTTTCGTTTTTGTTTGCATTTGTTTCTTTCGGTTGTTTTTGGTGCCTCCCTCTGCGTCGTCAGAAGACGAATGTCAATTTCGATGTCGTTGCATGCAAATAACAGTAAATATTCATTATGCAGCCGAAGCAGTTCTTTTCCACTTTGCTACGCTTTTTGCCTTTCAAATCAAAATGTGATTATGAGGTTAGAGTGAATTGAATCGAATTGGGTTGTCGTAATTTAAATTATATTTGATGAATAGATATGCGATTTAAGGAGTATTGAACATTTACTTAGAGATGGTGATTGATTTTGGATGGAAACAGTTGGAAGATTTGTTCTAAATTCAAGAATTTGAAAGTTGTTTCAAATGAAGGAAAGTCGGCCCACATTATTATTATTTTTTAATTAAAATATTTGATATTTTAATTTTCTGTACTTTTTCCACCTAAAATTTGGAAGCATAAGGCCTTAAAAATTTCCTAAGAATTAATTTTTTTGAATTAGTATTTTTTTTATTTTATTTTATTATATGCAGGATAGCAATAAATTATTATCTTGCAGTTAAAATAAGAGCACTAGCTTCCAGGGCTATCGGCTCTAAATTTATATATTTATTATTATTTTTAATTAAAAGGCTTGTTATTTTAAATTTCTGTACTTTTTTCACTTAAATTTTAGAAGTACATGGCCTCAAAAATATTCTAAAAATAAATTGTTTGGAATTTTAATATTTCTTATTTTTTTTAATTAAAAAGTTTATTTCAAATTTCAGTACTTATTTCACTTAAATTTTAAAAGCTCCAAAAATATTCTTAAATTTTTTTTTTTAAATTATATATGTTTTTAATTTTTTTTTAATTAAAAGTATTGTTATTTCAATCAGCCTCAAAAATAATCTTAAAACTATTTTTTTTTTAATTTATATATATAATTTTTTTTTATTAAAAAGGTGTTTATTTTAAATTTTGTACTTTTAAACTCTGCACTTTTTGCACCTAAAGTTTAGAAGTAAAAGGCCTCAAATATATCCTAAATATGATTTTTTTAATTTATATATTTATTATAATTTGTTTAATTAAAAGGTTTGTTATATTAAATAAATTTAAATTTTAACTTAAATAAACTTAAATTTTAGAAGTACGTATGTGGCCTCAAAAATACCCTAAAAATTAATTTCTTTGAAATCATATATTAATTATTTTTTTTAATTAAAGGGTGTGTTATTTTAAATGTCTGTACTTTTTTCACTTAAATTTTAGAAGTATATGGCCTCAAAAATATCGTCAAAATTAATTGTTTTAAATTTTCTTTACTAACTAACGTAATGATGAGAAATAAGAAAGCAATGCGCTCAAAACTTTTGAAATACGAAACACTTTTCGACCAACCAAAACGTGTAGAAATGCGATATTATTTGATTATTTTTTTAATTCTGTTCTAAAGACAAAAACGTGTAGAAAGTAGAAGAAAAGTCTTTGCTTCCACAATTTTTGTTTGAATTGCGAAACCAACATAATTTTGTCATTGCCACAACTGTTCACCAGCGCAAAAGTTGCAAAGCGTGAATGACGCTAGTAAAGCACCAACAAATTGCAAGCATTTAGTTTGCCCAATGTTTGGTTTGTTTTTGATTTGTTTGTACGCGAGTTATTTGCCAGCAAAAGCACAGCACACATAGTTTTTCTTTTCATATATATTTTTTCACACACTTTCTAAGCACAGATGCTGTGTTGTGTTGTGATGAAGAAATAAACGAAACAAATATGAACAGAACAAAAACAAAAATAAAAATAAAACCATGAACAAAAGTGGCAGCGCAAAGTTAAGCGCAAAGTTTCGTATTGCTGCGAAAGGTGTTGTTTGCCGTTGCTGATTCATATCGGCGGCCGTAAACATGGCAATAAAAACAACACTAACGTCAGCAATACAAAGAGCAGCGGTCACCAACAACAACAACACAACGGGCAGCGGCAGTTCATGTGTACAAAGTTTTGCCATGTTGCACGTACAACACCAACATACGTGGGACGCGCACACCAGCACAAGTGACAAACGGAAGCAGCAACAACAACAACAATAATTGCAGCAGCAGCAACAGCAATTGTAGAGCGCCAGTGTCAGTGTGACACAACGGCACACGGGCACCAGCGAAAGGAACAAATGAGGCCGCATAATAATGTCAGACAGGCGACGCAAGCAAATGCGACATCTTCCACTTTTTACGCCAACACACACACACACAGAGTTTCATATACTAGCCATGCACTTGGCCATGGTATGCTAAAGCCGGCAGCAGCAGCTGCAGTGAGTGGAAAATGAAAAATTAAATTTAAGGAAAAAATAAAAATGTAATAAAAATGTTGCAAAGCAGCTACAGCAACAATTTCGATTGCACTTCATGGCTTCGCGTACAGTCGCGCATATTCCACTCACACGCACACTCGGCAACGTCCAGGATGCATTAAATAACACAGCAACGGTCAGCTTCCTCTTCCATGTTAGTTTTCACAACTGTTTGTTGTTCTTAGTAGCTTTTTATTTTGTTTTTTGTTTGTGTTCTTTGCTGTTTCTTTAAGTTGGTTTTTGTTTGTAGTTTTTAGCTGATGTTTGTTTGTGTGCCAGATTCTTGCCTGACTTGTTGTTTTTGTTGTTGTTGTTGTTGTTGTGAGTTTAGTTGTACAACATTGGCATGCCGTGTGGCATATCCGGTATGCCGACCGGAAGTTCAGCGTTGTGCCAGGCCACCCGAACGTTTGTCCTATGTACACAAACAGCCACAAACACACACACACACACACACATACATACACAAACATGCCGCCATACAATTTTCAAACAGCAGTCATGTCGTACTGCGCAGTGCCGCCCCCCACTGTCACCTGATGTGATGCTGATAATAATTTCTTATTAAGCTGTTTACAGTGGTTTGTCGAAGGACCGCTGGGTGTGAAAACAACAGACCTCGCTAAACAAACAAAAACAAACAAACAAAAACATTACAATTCCAGCAAAAAAAAGTAGAACATTAGAAACGTAGCAACCCAACAAAGGCGCAGGCACACAGTTTCGGCTATTTTAGGGGTTTCGACAATGGCGGCGCGCTATTTCTGCAGCCAGCGACAGTTGGGTTTAATGCACAATTTTTTATTTTTGTATAATTTTTTTATATATTTTTTATATATTTTTTTGAAAATATTTTTAGTCAGTATCTGTACATTTTTTGTCTAAAAAATAATATTTCAATAATGAATAAATTGTATAACGAAATAATAAATATCTAACTAACTAAATAATGTAATTATATTTCGAAAACGTAAATATTTGTGAAATTATGCAAAGTCTGCAACATTTTCACTAATTTTAATAATTAATATGAAATAATGGAATCAAATAATTTAAATTTTTTATCTAAATATTAATATTTAAATAATAAATAAATAATACAACTTAATAATAAATATCTAACTAACTTAATAATATAATTATATTTATAAAAAGTAAAAATTTGTAAAAATATGTAAAGTCTGCAACAATTTCACTAATTTTATTCATTTATGAATTTTAATAATTAATATGAAATTATGAAACTATATAATTTAATTTATGAATTTAAATAATTAATACATTTTTTTTACCTAATTAATATCTTATTCAAACTTTAAAAATGTCCATCCGTAACCGTTTGGATTTACAGGGATTTTCACAGAGAAGGACGAACACCAACACTCAAATCAAAGAGCTTTAAAGTGGATCCAATAGGGTCTTTGAGTGTACTAAGTGCAAGTGTACACTGTTCTTCTTAAACTAACCTAATATAAGAATTCTTAATTTCCAGCCCAGATGAGACTTTGCTTATCTATGATCTGATTTTATTCAATTTCCAATGAAAAATTATAAAATTATTTATAAAATTTTGCCAGGTTCGCTAGTTCTCCTTTGATAGTTCTGCTGCTACCTTCAGTGTAGAGATTGTCCCATTTTTGGAAAGCAGGAGAGTTCTACTATGAATAATAATGAACAAAAGATAATGAACTAAACATAGTAACAATTTAAGACAGATATTGCTTCTGGTTTAGGAACTACGCTCGAAAGAGAAACGTTGATACGTAATCACTCAGGCAGATCAAAACGCTTGTATAGTCAAGTTTTTGTTATGGTTTGAAAGTATGGAGAGTTCTACTACTGAGCATAGTGAAAATTTAAGGGAACTATCTGTTATGGCTTATACGTAATCGATATATATATTTTTGCTGCTTGCAAAAATAATGTGGACATATCTCTGTATATTTTCTGGGATTTTCTTCAAGGTAGCAACCAGATTGATCCACTGTTGGAAAGCTAAAGAGCTCTGCTACAAAAAAAGTGTAAATTTACAACAGCCATCTTTTCAGGTTTATTTGTTATTTATGACTCCAGAACCAACTGCCAACCGATTGTGGCTACTATAGAGCCCCTTTAAAAAATCGCTATAACGCTCCAACCCAGTCACCTATGCCGTTTCTAAAATCTCGACTATTTATCTAATTTGGTATTTACTTGCCCGCTGTGATTCTGATTGTTGTTGTTGTTATGTTTTTTTTTTCGTTTCTCTTTAAATAGCCATTTTGCGCGAATCAAAGAAATCTGTTGCCAGGGTGGGCATTTATTTATGTGATTGTTTTGTAATTTCGCTGTAGGTACTTAAATTCAAATTACGGTCATGACATCTGGAGCTATTTGCCAAAATTGGTGCCATTTTTTTTTCTTTGCTCGCTGCTCTCGGACGGCAATCAAATAGATCAGTTTTAAAATAATTTTTTCCAACAAAGAAATTTTAAACTTTTAATTTGCCCGTTTAAATCCAATCAGTTTAAAGAGCCTAAGAAATTTTCTAACCATTATAAATATTAAATTTGTGTTTATTTTTTGTTTATGCTTAGTGAAATGTAAGCAATAAACTGGACTTGCGAGCAAAAATGCACAACACAATCGCATACAACGCTGCCTAAATGGTTAGAAAAGCAAGTGCGGCGTAATTGCTACGCACGTAATTAAGGCAAAACGTTTTAACTTTCTAGTGGACACTAGAAAGCAAATTTCCGCCAACAAATACAAACTCTGCTGGTTGCAATTACAAATAGAAATTCGCATACAAACCAACATAACCGCAACAAGCTGGCACGACTCGTATTCACACACACACACATTCACGCAAATGTGACGAAGTAAAACGCACAGCAGTTAAGTTGACGTTTGCTTAAGTGCTGCGCTGAAGTGTTCTTGTCATCGGCATTAACTTCTGGAGTGACACGAGGGCACAAGGCATGAGCGAGCGAGCGCCATAACTACCGCTTGTCTGTGTTTGTGTGTGTGTGTGTGTGTATTGTCATTGGCAAGTGTGCGTTGAGCCTGCAGGTGCAAGCGTAGCCATGCTATACCACGAGTGGAAATAACTCAGGGCACTCAAACTCTTCACGTTGCCGAGTTATGTTGATGTTCGTTTCCTTTTTATTGTTCTGCGCTGTGCTCTACAACTGGCATAAACCGGCATTAGGTACGGATTTTACTAATTGATATTAGTAATGAAAATTACAGTACGTTTAACTGTTGTGTTATTGGGCTGACAACTTGGAATTTTGATTTTTATTAATTGTTTAGGAATTAAATATTTTAATTCTTGTGTTCCATAGTTAGAAGATATTTCTGCTTCAACATCTTTCATTCATTTCTGATTTTTCATTAATTGGTTGGGAATTCAATATTTGCATTTATAGTTTTTGTATTTCATATTTAGAGGATATTTCTGCTTCAAGACACTGCAATACAAGCATAGAGCTTCCTTCTCCTCACAGCATAAACTGCTTAAGTGTCCTTGTTCAAAGTAGAAATTCAGAAGATCAGTGATCTGCCTTAATACTAGAAAGATCGCAAGCTTTTCATACCTACAAAGACTACATATTATATCTGCTGATAACTCGAAAAGTACTCATCGGATCTGGCTAATTGTAATTGTAGAATTCTAATTGTAGAACTAATTGTAGGACCCAATAAAAAAATAAAAGTTATCAAAGCAAAAGTTGATAGAAATATTAACCCTTTCGACCCCAAAGTTGCCTGAGAGCAACTTCACCAATTTGTCATCTTGTAGTAAAAGCTCCGATTGATTAATGGGTTTAATTTAAGTATGCACCAACAAATTAATATTTTTAGAACTGAATTCAAAGCAAATTACTAAAATTTTACTGTTATCCCTAAAATAATTTCCAATAATTTGCAGCGATATCAGGGAAAGTTTGTGTTCTAATTGAAGTCTACGAATTGGGCGTGTTTGATCAAAACCCTGTTTCTTTAATAATGGTTAAATAAAATCAAAAAGTGATAATTTTGTATTTTTCCATAAATATTAAATAATTTTTCTGTAATACAAAATTTATTTAACCCGTTTTAAGCTAAAATTGTTCAAAATTAAACTAGCTCTAGAACTCTAACAAAGAGGAGTGGCTACTTCAAATGTCATGTGCAAACTTCTTAGGCACTCATGATTTAAATACCAAAAAGTAATATCGAGAGACCGGGTAAAATTCGGGGTCGAAAGGGTTAAAAAAATACAAATATTTAAAAATGAAAACCCATCAAAATGACTGCAATGGTCTTTCTAGTGTTAAGGGGTAACTCCATTCTAGGATTTTGCAAAAAATTATTTTTTTTATTTTTTGGCTTAAACCATACTTTGAAGTCATAGAAACAATATTCAGTTATTTCCATACTAAAAAAAAAGTAATAACTTCAATCCTTAATTTTCCACAGTGCCCTGCAGCAGGCGCTGAGCTTCAAAGCAAAGCTTCACACGCATTTTTCTCGAAACCACTTTTTGCAAACTGGGTGAACGAATTACTCGAACACTGTTGCAAGGATCGATTTGAAATTTTAACAGTAGCTTCACAATTGTTGGCTCTAAGGTAAGGCGTAGCCGTTTTATATTTGATGGAAATTTTTTTGCTATAAACAATTATCTAAAAGTTTGTTGAACAACAATCTATACTTTTTTTCCATAAAATAATTGACTAAAAAAAATCCCACATACTACGATATAGACAGTAAAAAATTATAAAATGTACTTATGTTTTCTTCCAAGTCTTATAATTTCCTTTCAGGGAGTTAAAAAGTAAGACGATTTCAAAGCGTGACGCTTCCGCCACCATTTTGAATATAGTTATAGGTAGGTAGGTATTACTCGTTGGCCACGAATGGTCACATCTAGATCCTTAATGGGTCCTTAGTGATGCCAGATGAAGATGCTTTTATGAGTTGTAGTAGTATTTTGAATATAAATAATAATAAAAAAAAATTTCGATACCTCAATAAGGGCTCAATATACTCTTTGAAAATAAATCGTCATTCTTTTCCCATAGTCACGAAATAAATCGTCAAAATGAGGTATTTTTTCGGTCGCTTGAATGGTACTAACACTTAATTGGGTTTTGTCCAAACTTTCCTCAGGCTTTCCTTAGACTACAGAAGAACAAAACTCTCATTAAGCTTCACTGTGCTGGGTTTTAAAAGCCTGAATCTGTGCATTGGGCATTAAATTTCCCACTGTTGATACAAACAAATTCCTTACTGAACATTGGCCGGCCTCGATAGTTCAGCAGGTAGCGCGCTGGATTCTTATACCGAGTCCGTAGGTTCGAATCCCAGCTCGGGCTGGTGAAATGCTCATCTACTTCTATCGCTATATATATGAGAGAAATTAGAGTTACAAGAATTGTACAAGTCTGCTCTTAGCATTCAATGGCAAAATCTCCAAGTGTCAAAGAAAAACTGCCAACTGGGGAATACTATGTCCCACAAAAAGATTGAAGGTTTAGAAGTCTTTTGAGTGACTTTCTTCTAGGGTTCTTAAAATACTAGGCAGTTTGGCCTAAGTAAAGTCCATGAGACTACTACTGAACCTTCCTTACTATCTACTTAAAAATATTTAGAACTACCGGTGATTTCTTTAAGTCTCAGAGCCTGAAGTGTAGCATATATTCCCGACCTGATATAAACTATTTTCAGGCTGTTCAAAACCTTCTAGCTGGTTGCAAAATTCCATTAATTTAGTTGATCTTTTCTAATCATTCCTTATTCAAAACCGTTCAGGTAACCTATTTAAAACCTTCAAAATGTCCTCTTTGTGATTTATTTGTGGTTCAAATTTATGCTCAACGATTTTCCTGTTGACAGAATTTTGATTGTCTTAAAAGTCATTCAACGAGTGTAGAAAATCAGATATTTGAGTATTAAATTCCATGATTTTTGACCTTCAGAGTTGCTTTGTAAATCGTGTCGCATGTTAAATCCTTGAAAATGTCCTCTTTGCAGGGTTGAAATACATCAATACTTTAGTGCAGAAGTTTTTCATATGTCTGAGACACCTTTCAAAAATATTTACAGTCCTAACTGATCTTTCAAAACGCAGCCAGGTTCGCCCTCTTCGATTCATTTGTGGTTCAAATCTTCAATTGATGCCCAACGATTTTCCTGTTGACAGAAATTTTATTGTCTTAAAAGTCATGCAGCAACTACAGATATTAAGATATATTTTTTTTATATATTTTTGAGACACTTTTCCAAAAACACTTACAATCTTATGATCTTCGATTCATTTGTGGTTTAAATCTCCAATTGATGCCCCACGATTTGGCCTTTTAACAGAATTTGTATTGTCTTAAAAGTCATGTAGCGACTGTAGATAACCAGACATTTGAGTACCCAATATGAATTGCGTGTGTTTGAAATTAAATTCCATTGCTTTTGACCTTCGGAGTTGCTTTGTAAATCGATCGTCTGCAGTCATTAATTTTTGCTCATTATGTTTGTCACTTGCCGCTGAAACCGAAATGCCACGCTGCTGCTGTTAAATATTATTGATGTCTGCTGCTGCAACGAGATGTCACCAGCGACACAGCCAGTGTCAGTGGCAGTGGTTGTCGGCAGCGAAGGCAAAGCCAAAGGCAAAGGAGGCCACCACGGTGCCGTGCAGCCCTGTGTCAATGCGGCAATGTGTGTGTGTGTGTGTGTGTGGCGGTTAGTTAAACAGACAACGCTGTCTATGCCGTTCGCCAGCTTCGGCTGCCGTTGGCAACGACATTGCATTTGCACGCCACAAAGGTGCACGTCGCATCGGACCGTCAGATTGCGGCATTCGGGCGTAAGTAGTGCAGCTCGCAAGGGTTGGCTCATTAATCGCTTTAGCGCCTTATGAGCACTTCCATTTGCCGCTGATTGTCGCACGCGCTTCTATGCAGCTTCAGATTTTTCAGCACTTTTCACATAAATAATGAACTCTGCGTTACCATTATGCTTTATTGTCAGCGTTGCCACACTCTGCATTTGCCAAACAAATAAAGCCCAATCAAATCGATACACTCTACACAGACCCAATGTCGACTTGCAAAATTGATACCGCAGCGCCTTGACTCCGCAAATTCCAAACAACGAAACCAAATCAAATCAAATCAAATCAAATAAATAATGTCAAAGCAAAAAGTCAAAATTGCACGCTTCGTGCACCGCACATGCGGCCGTCTACGTTTTATTTTTCATTTTTCCTTTCATTTTTTGTTGCTTTCTTCTCGAGTGCCTAATTTTTCTATTTCACGCGCATTCATTTTTCTTCACCGTCAGCGTATTTGCATATAGAAAAAATACGGCACGACCAGCAGCGAACGCATTTCAAAATAAACGATCAAATAAATAAGAATTTATTCATTTGTAAAAATTTATTATAAGCCGCCGCAGCACTGACGCTTCCACCTTGGCATTTGTTTGGCGAATATTTAAATGTTTTTATTCGATTTCAGCTCACGTAATATTGACAAATTATTAGCAGGATTTTTGATAGCCCAGCGCCAGCGGGCGGAGGTGCAGTTGTTGAACGGTGAATTTACTGAATGGTGCAACAAGCCGTGTGTGGGTGGGGAGGGCAGCAGTTTTTTTTTTGCATAGGTTGTTAAATTTACTTTTGGCAAATTTACGAGGACGTCACGCAGTTAGTGGGAATAGTGAAAGGCATGCATTGAAAATTTCAGATACAAAGCAGGATTTTCTTGACTGTTGGAATGTAAATGCAGAAAATCAACAAATGCGTTCAGTTCGTTGGCAATGATTAAATTGGTAGTTGAAATTTTCTGAAGAATATTTTTGCCTTTTTGAAGGATGAAGCTTCGTCGAAAAAATGGGGTACGAGGTGTAAATGGAGGTCGACAGCAAAGAGGGAGACAGTGTCTTCCGTAAAAAGACCAAGTTGTAGGCGTCGTATCATCTCCTGGAGTGACCAGGTGGAGAAAGAAAGAAAGTAGAACTGCCTGGAGAGAACTTTTGTCACAAAACGTACCCCGGTTAAGGCTTGTTACGGTCAGTTAAGAAGAAGAACAAGAAGATTTTTTAATATTTGATACATTTATTTATTTATAAGTAAAGAGCGGATTTTCATGCATTAAATAAGTAAATATAAGCAGCCGCCGTGGCTCAGTTGGTTAGTACGTTGGACCGCGAGTCGCAGGCAGCAACCTCAGGTTCAATACTGCCTGTAATAACACCTAAAAAAGCTGGAAATGGCAAACCTCTGAGAGTAAAAATTGCTTATGAAAAAGGTCCCAACCTGCCGTTCGGAACCGGCATAAAATTGTAGGTCCCTTCCACCCGCGTACAAGTTCACACGCACAACACGGGTGGTTGCGGGAAGCTCGGCCTTAGTCTCGCGTAAGCGGGCTGTCGTGCCAGTCAATTATTATTATTATTATTAAATAAGTAAATATATGTGCATAATATGCTTTTGAAATGTGAAAATATGCATCTAAAATTGGAAAAATTTAAATAAATTTGTTTTTATAAATTTAAATTTCAATTTTATAAACACAAAAAACATGATACAAACCAAACATAAGACAAACAAAAAACAAATATTTAAAATTATAAATTACATTGAACACATTCGAATTACTACTTTTAGGAAGGAAAAAAAAACACCAAGGATTTTTTAATAATAACAAGTAAAAAAATCATTTATTTTGTATGCATTTGAATAATTTTCGAATTATTATTTATTTTTATTATTCGAATTACTGCTTTTAGGAAGAAAAAAAAAACACCAATTATTACCAAATATTAAAAAAAAGACATTTAAAAAAATAGTTTATTTTTTATACATTTAAGTTTTGCAAAGTATATCCAAAACAATTTTTTTTTATAAATTTATTTTTTATACATTTCAGTTTTGCAAAATATATCCAAAACAAGTTTTTTTTTATAAATTTATGGAGAACACAAAGAATACCAACCAAACCTTTGTTGTACATGTTACTCGCCTTCACTTCTGTAATAACAAAGTGACTCACATAACTTTTTTGATTTTTAATACTTAAATATATAAGAAATATAAAAAAATTAAAAATATGCTTAAAAATATATAAAAAATATAATAAAAATATATAAAAATATGCTTAAAAATATAAAATATACCGGAAAATATGCACTAACAATTGAATGCAGTTTGAAATTTTTTGATTCGTTTTTTCATCCATTTTGTTGAGAACAATAAAAAAAGATTAATTTGCATGGAAATCTGCTCCATACTAAGAATGAAGGAAGGAAAGAAAACTAACTAAGGAGTGCGTCGTTACAAAAATGTGACATGCAATTTTGCTAATTACTTCGTTAATACAAATTCAAATCAAACTTTCTTTAATCAGGGGAGCCATGAAAACTCTGTCATTGAATAGTTTATGCCCATTTAGAGCATTGATTGAGTATTTAATGATGAAATGGGTTCAGAGAAATGGATGAAATAGCTTCTGGCTTCTACCCAAAAAATTAACGAAGGTATAATGAAAGCCCTCATGAGTGGTGTTCCAGAAAAAGTTAGAAACTTTACCCTTGTAAATGTATTATATCTTTTTCTAATAAATTCTAAAATCTACATAAAAGACATGTTAAATAAAACCAAACTTTTCAAAAATTGGACAAGTGGTTGCTGAGATGTTTTAATGTTTCGATGTCACAATTTTTAATGACGCACTCCTTTTATATCAAACAAAATTTGTTGTTATTTAGAAAAATTTCATTTAGACAGAAAATATTTATAAATTAAATCAGTTTTATTTTAAGCAACATTGTTTCAGTCTGGCTGACTGACTTTTTTTATGCTGTACTCTAAAGTGAGGCTTTTCTCTCTTCTTTCTCCTCACGTTGTATTCTATAGCGATGCTCTTCTCTCTGCTCACTTATCATTTCTTTGTTTTCCATTAAAAAAATTGATAATGGAAGCCATTTAAGTAAACAATTTTGTTATTGAAGAAACCGTTTACGATTGTGGATTAGTCCCAGTTTCAGTTGTATGATGATAAGTATGAACATAAATCTGATTAGTTTAGTTACTATAACACTATACCTATAACACTTTTATATTTTCCAAAATACTCAAACATGGCAACCCTATTCAAAAGTGGGCGTAATAGGTACATTTGCCTCTAAGTTTATAGCTTTTATTCCAGTCAAAATCATACTAAACCTAATTTTGATTAATTTAAAAAAAAAATGTTTACTTTGCTAATTTTTTTACTTAGCTACTTTTTTTACTTAGCTCAACTTAATTTTGATTGAATCTTTCGAATGCTATTGTACTTACAATAGCCTCCCTCCCTCCCTCCCTAGTTGATCGCATTGAAAATTGATTGAATTGATCACAAATACTGATCACATATCGTTTCTCAAAGTAGCCATTTATCTATCCTTCATAAAAACATCATAATCAAAGTAACTTAACCGGTCGAAAATCTCCTCCAACTCCAAAATATATTTAGAAATATTGATATATTTTTCTCTCCCAGAACTCTCAACACTAAGTCTTCCAAATGCCTCTTATGGAAACATTAATACCATAATTAAAAAAAAGTGTGAATAGAAGGTAGTCTGCAACCCCCAAACCATGTTTACGCTCCAATTTTGCATATCAACAACCAATAAAATAACTTTTAGATACTTCAGTACAATACAGACTATCCTTTTGCTCATAAATTATAATGCCACAAATCAAAGACCGATTTGTGTTCACACTCAAAGCTGTTCTGTGAAATCTAATAGAACGTTAGTGTGCGCTGTTAAGCTAACAGTGCTGCAAACTGTTAACTGCTGTTAGTGAGCGCAGTCAACGCCAGGCGCATGCTTCGCTCTTCGTTCAGTGCGCTCTCATGCTGAACCAAATCTGTGAGACAATTTACAGTGCACACTGGTTAACAGCAGCACTGGCGCACTTAACAGACGCAACCAAGACTTGGCAGATTTGTGTCTGTTTTGTTTATGTGCATTTTATGTTTATAATCAGCATAATTGTACAGCAGCCTTTATAATCGGCATAATAATGCTCTATAGCCGCTGTTGGACATTTCATAACAATGGCTTTGTGGGAAAGATTGTCATACAATTATAAATGCAAGCCAAATACTTTTTTAACTTTTTTGAAAAAATGTATGTGTATGTGTATGTAAATATTAAATAAACTTTCAACACCTCTGCCCCACATTAGCTCGCTGCTATCATCATTCACCGATTGCTTGGCATTTAGTGCACTTCACTTTTGACCTCGCCGGCCCGCATCGACTACCCTATGTATTACTTGACCTTTGCACTCACCACTCACTCGCCAATACATTCATTAACTTAATTAACTACAAACAGATGTAAGGAGATATTCATTCAATTCATTACAAGATAGCAGATACTCATTTCAATTAGAAGGCGATTTTTTGCGCCTCTTGCCTTTGCATCACTAATAAGCCACACCCACAGCATTGTGTTCTGCCGTCAGTGCAATTTTAGTAAAATTAACTTTCGAACGCATTAAAAAACATTGGCCCATTACAAACGCGCTAAAGCAATTTTGCGCTTAATCAGCGAAAACGTTTGCATGGCACATCCGGTCAGACGATTAAAAATGCAATCATGGCGATTTGCATATGGCGAGCACTGCACCGAGCTCAGTTCAGCCGCTAAAAGTGCAACTAATTGTTTGGATTATTTGGGAAAATGTTTGCATAAACGACAGCACACACACACTCGCACATAGACACCGACACAGATCGACACGCATGGACAGCAACTCTGTGATATGGGCCAGAGACATTTGCATTAATTTATGTGGCTTTTACGTTTTTTAATTAGCGTTGCCAAAAAACACTGCAGAAAACATTAATTTTTATGCGATTTCTGGTGTGCGCCAGAAATTTTGGCCAATTTCGGGCCATATGTAGCGGCCGCAAGCAAAATGTTGTGCAGTGTTTTCAAACGAACACTCACACATGCGCACACACGAATGTGCATTGCATGCGGGTTGCGGCAAATGTGTGAACGTGTGTGTGTGGCTGCGTGCTGATATGCTGCTGGTTGTATATAAATAAAAGCGTTGCAAAATGCTGCACAAACAGGCGAAAGTGTTCTCGTAATGTTTTGCATAAAACACACAATTTTGTTGCTGTTGTCGTTGTTGTCGTGTTGTTAATAAAATAAGTCGAAAAATCAGTTGTTTACTTGGCAGTAATGCTGTTGACATACATGTGTACAGGAATTTGGCAAAATTCAACGCCCACACACACAGACACAAGTTTGCGTAAGCGGTAAAATCAACACCAACTCTCGCTTTTGCCATAAGCCGAGCGCCTAAAAGCAAAGAACAAGCAAGCAGGACGAAAAGAAACAACTGAAGCACATTAATTTGTTTAAGTATGTGTAATGTTATGCAAAATTATATGTGTGTGTGTGTGTAGAAGATACACGCAAACACAATCGCATTCCCAAACAGTCACACACACATATGAACATTCACATACATCTGCACTCTATCAATTTTTAATGGATTGTGGCCAATTTCTGGAAAACATGTTGTGAATTTTCCCATTTAGCCTGCAGTTACGCTGTTGCTGTTGTTGTTGTTGTGCTGCTGTCGGGTTAGCATGTAGTGTTAGTTGCGGGTCATTGCGGCCATTTTACTTCCGCCAATGTCCGCCTGTAGCGCCAAAGTGCCATGAAGCTGTGTGTAATTTTATTGATGAAGGTGTTCTGGTTGATGATGATGCCGCTGCTGCTATGCGTTGTTGTTGTTGTTGTTGTTGTATATGTGTGCTTGTTATTTTTACCCTTTTAATGGCACCTGTTAAGCAGCAACAATTATAACAACAACAGCAACCACAACAACACACTTAATGCGGCATTAGCAAATCCAGCTAAAGACGTCGACGAACCGTTTCCACTAGGCCGCCGGCCATACACTGAGCAAAAAAGTAGTAGCGAAAGTAAAATTAGCTGGTAATGGTGATTTATAAATAGATGAATTTAATAGGAATAAGATAGAAGATTAATGGTAATTTTGCCATGAACCGGACAGAAAGAAGAATAATGAGAAGATGTATGGACGTATGAATGAATAAGTTATGAAATGAATGATTTATTGAATGTATGATTGATCGAATGAACCGAAAGAACTACGAGCCTAAAAAGGACAGACAAACACAAAGACAGTTTTAAAGACAGACAGATTAAGGGAAATTGTGAATTCTGAAACCCATAAAAGGACGTATGGACGTATAGGAAGTACAATGGTAAAAAAGAGATAGAAAAGAATGCACAGATGAAATAAAAGACAAAAGAATGATATCAAAAGATACACAGTGAAGGAACCAATTAACATGAATGCAAATATTGAAGTATAAATGACGTATGAATGAACAGAAAAACAAAAGGAAGTAGAAAAGAATGTGCAGGGGAAAGAAAGGACAAAAGAATAGCATCACAAGATACAGAATGAAAGATCCACTGTGTTTAAATATAAATGACGCATGAATGGACCGGAAAACAAATAGAATATTGAGTAGATGTACAAACTCTACAGACGCAGAGACACAATAAATCAGGGAACACTGCATGTATGGACGGACCGATAAAAAAGCCATGAGCAGCACGTTCCATGGTAAAAACGCACCTAATGTAGTAATGAGCAAAGAATGGAAAGAAATCAATAGAAGAAAGTACAAGGAAAATGTAAGAAGCGTTAAAGTGGAAAAAATATCGGAAAATAAAAAGAAATTAACAAAGGAGTACTTTCCTATTTACAATACTATTTCCCGCAATGCGAATAGTAAAGCGCTACAAGGCGCGGGCCGATATATCGGCTCTGGCACTTCTCGCTAGTGCAGCAAGAGCCGATATATCGGCCTCCGGCACTAAAAGGGTTAAAATAAAATAATCTAAAATAAAATAAAATAAAAAAAAATAAAATAAAATAATAAAAATAAAAATAACATAAATGAAATGAAGAAAAGGAAGAAGAGAAATGAAAAGAGAATCGAACTATGAAAATTTAAAAATGTGAAAATGGACAAAAAAACGGAGAGAAATAAACAAAGGAACGTACAGTAAAAACATAAACAATATAGGAATGTAATGAAGAAAAGGACGAAGAGAAATGAACAGAAAGACGAACAATAAAAATGTAAGGAAGTTGTGTGGCAGAATAATTTGAAGGAACAGGCGAGATATATTAAGTATTGAATGGATGAAGAGGTGTACGTATAGACAGAAGAATGCACAGATCGTTGTATAGAAAATTAAGTAATGTAATGAAAGGAAATTTGAAAATATGAACAGTTCAGAAGATCAACAATTTAGATGAAGAAATAAATGTATTAACTGAAGAACCTAGAAAAGCAATGCAACTAAACGGTGACATCTTCCTGGGAGATGGGAGCAGTGGCGCACACAGGATTTTATTTGGGGAAAGAAGAGTTCTGTAGGCAACTTTTGAGCCCAATACCAATTCATATCAAACTTGGCATTCAACATTTTTGCAAAATACTGAAATTTTTAAGGAGTTTGAACTCCCAAAACCCTCCTTATGTGCGCCAGTATTTGGGAAAATACACAATTCGATTAATGAGAAAATTATAAAAAGTTCAATAAGAATATAGGATATAGAGTCATACAAATGAAAGATTAGATGGAATAACGCTTAGGTGAAGAAGCAATGGGCTTGGAGTCAATAGGAAGGATGAAAGGAAGGAAGGAATAAGGAATATTGAGACCATTGGACGTAAAGGCGTTCAAGTGGAGTGGCGCTAGACCAACGATATACAGTTGCATACTATAAAGTATGATCTCATCGAATAGATAGCAGCACATTGAGTTGAGCAGCAGCATTTCTATAGTCTACAGATGCAAATTCAGGCAAGTAAAAAGGACATTTTCGTGACCAGAAGTACTGCACTGGACTCTACTCGAACTACTCGATTCGACCATCTACTTGACTGTTCTTTTCACCACTTCCTATGAACACATTGGACTTTCACTTTTCACAGTGCACACACGTAATGTTTGGTATGTGAGTGTGTCTTACATACATAAATATGTAGTTATATGTATTTACGGTCATCGTGAGACTGTGAATAAACCATTTCAGTGATTAATTGCCTGCGTGTGTTTGTCTCACGCTTATTCGCGCTTATGGCTTACAGTGCAGTGCGTAATTTTCCCAATCCGCGAGCCGAACGTGGTCGACATGCTCGAATGCTTTTCAGCGAAGCGTTCAAAGCTGTTTATTACAGTGCGGTTGGTTAAGCTTACAACTAAAAAAACAAGACGCATATTAAGTAAAGTTAAACAGGTCAGGGCGCAAAAAATCGTATTAAATAAATGTCATATTAAATTAATAAATTGAGTGGGGGCAGACAATTAATAATATTTAGTAAGTTTAGAGTAGACAACAGCAGTAGTTTGACATATTTAAGAAGTCAAATAATAACAAATAATAAAAATAATAATAAATAATAATAAAATAATAAAAAATTTCTTTGAAACAAATAATAGCTCAGTCCTTATATTTTTTAGAGCTCTTAAATATGTATTAAAAAATGTTTGTTTAGTGCTGCAAGTTCTTACAGCATTTTATGTGACCATTTCACTGAGAAACACGTTGCACTACGCTGCGTATACGTAACATTAATGTTTGCTGACATTGTGAGCAAAATACTTGAACATATTTTTTGCATAAGTAGCTTGTAAACATTTAAACGTTTTGCTTCTCTTTTCAGCTGACATTGCTGTCATGCCTACAATGCAGTATTACTTTAGCACAGACAGCTACAAAGTTGCCCATTGATATCAGTAACATTCGCTAGAAACATGTAGCACCGCATATGCAAGCATATCATTGCCATTTAAATAAATCACAATAATTCACACGTAAAGCCCATTAAATGCATATAAAAAATATATTATTACCATAACATTTCATTTATGATAATGCGATCAAATATGGCTCGTACACACACACACACACATACACAGCACTACTTTCACACATGCGTTAACACATTTAGAGAGAGAGAGAAGTAAAAGTGACAATGGCCGCTTGATGTCTGACATTATGTTGCACGTTTGTGGTCAACACTATGCAGGATATGTATCAAATAATAACAACAACTAAAGCAAGAAGCATAAAAGCAAAAATAAATCAACGAATAAATGATAAAAGCGGCACTTTGGTGCCGGTCACCTTTATGCCAATGATGAGAATTTGATGGCATGCCAACTGCTGCAGTTATTTTATAGAGCAATAAAACAACAAAGGTAAGTAACAACAATATATTCATAGTTTTGTATTTTGAGTGGATCGCAAGTATGAAATGAGAGAACTGTTGAAATTGCTCAGGTCAATGTTCGGGCCATGAAACTTCTAATGGACTCCAACTGAAAATGTACTTGAATTCGTAAATGTTTTTATAATCAGCATAAAACTCAAATGGCAAATCTTCTAAGGCTGCAGAAATGCTAAGATCAACACTACGGAAGTTAGTTTGATTCTGAATAAAATTTAGTAATCTTCGGAGAACGCAGTTTTTTTTTATTATTATTATTATTATTATTATTTTCAGTTTATGTTATAATTAAATTACTAAAATAAACTTAAGCTAAGGTACTAGCGGCTGGAGGCTATCGACCTTTTTTTTTATATATTGTATAAAATGTTGCATAGCTTTAAGATGTTCATTAATTTAAGTATACAAGGTGCAACCCAAAGTAAACAGGACTTTTATAAAATAAAGAAAACGGATGATTATTTTTGTATAATTCTTTTTATTTATTCAAAATACTCTCCTTCTGCTTCGATACAACGTTTTGCACGGTCCAAAAGCATTTGGAATGAGTGTTTTAGGTCATCGGCCGGCATCGCCTTCAGAATGTTGGTACAAGCCTTTTGGATGTCCTCAACGTCCTTATAACGGTTTCCTTTCATCGGCAAATGCAACTGACCGAATAAGTAGAAGTCACAGGGAGCCATATCAGGCGAATACGGTGAATGATTGATGGTAAAAATGCGATTTTTGGTCAAATAATCGGTCGTAACTAGGGCTCTGTGAGCCGGTGCATTATCATGCAATAAACGCCAACTTCCTTCCTCGCGATATTCTGGCCGAATACGACGAATGCGATGCACCAAACGCTTCAAAACTTCAACATAAAACAAAGCGTTAATTGTTTTTCCCGGTGGAACAAACTCTCGATGAATTATTCCCTTTGAATCGTAGAAACAAATGAGATGAGTTTTGATTTTTGACTTCTCACGGCGGGTTTTTTTCGGATTTGGCTCATCTGGGTGCTTCCATTCGGCACTTTGACGCTTTGTTTCGGGATCATATTGAAAGCACCACGTTTCGTCACCGGTTACGATGTTGAACAAGAAATTTGGATCACGTCTGGCTTCCCGAACGATGTCTTTTGCGTGCTCAATTCTCTGCGCTTTTTGGTCGTCGGTTAAAGTGTGCGGAATGAAGCGAGAACACACTTTACGGAGACCCAAATGTTCGGTTAAAATGCGATCAATTGATGTTTTGGAGATGTTCAATTCCATTTCCATCAATTCCAATGATGATTTTGGCTGCATTTTGATAAAATCACGCACAGTTTTGATGGCATCGTCAGTAATCACAAATTTCGACTGGCCGACGTGTTCGTCGTCATTCAAGTCTTCACGACCATTCTTGAATCGATTCAACCACTCATTAACACGGCCACGTGATAAACAATCATCACCATAAACTTGCTTTAACAATTTAAACGTTTCGGTAAAAGTTTTACCAAGTTTAAAACAGAACTTAATATTAGCTCTTTGTTCGATCGACATTCTCGTACCAAAGTTAAAAACATACTGTCACATTGAGCGGGATATTTCGGCGTCTACTAGACCAAATGTCATGAAATTTAGACAGTATGTGAATGAAAGATGTACCTTTCCAACGCATGTCCTCACACATAGATGGCGCCACCAGAAACGTCCCTATTGCAAAAGTCCTGTTTACTTTGGGACGCACCTTGTATACATTTTGTTTAGTAAAATTTGAAAGTAGGTCTGGTATGCATGGGAGGTTTAGATGTTCTTGTACTGCTTTGATGGTTTGACATTCTTCTGTTAAGTGTTGTATTGACATTGTCTCCGGGTTGCAGAGCCTACATAGAGGCACGTCAGTTTGTTCCATGAGATGCTGGTGTGTAAGAAGAGTGTGACCTAACCTTAGGCGGGTGAATTTCTTCACATATATTCTTTTGCAGTTCTTAGGGAATAGAGTTGGGTTTCCTTCTATGTTGAATTTTGTATAGTGGTGTTGATGGTTTCTCCATATTTCTAGACGCGAGTTTAGTAGGTAGTGCTTAAAATAGCGATTTATATCTGTTTTGGTTGTAGTTTGTTGTTGATGTATTGGTGATTGACGTGCGAGGTTTGCTGCTCTGTCTGCAGCTTCATTGCTTTTGATTCCAATGTGACTTGGGATCCACATTAGCTTTAGTTTGTGTTCGAATTGTATGAGTATGTCGCGTATTTCAGTTATTGTGTTGTTTTGGTGAGGGGTGTTGAAGATCGCTCGAATAGCTGAGTACGAGTCAGTGCAGATGATGTGTTTGCCTTTTTGTATTTTGAGGATTTTGAGTGCAGACAAAATTGCCTCCGATTCTGCGGTGAAGATAGAACAGTACTCTTCGAGAGAGACGTAAAATTTGGTAGTTGTTATCTACTATTGCATAGCTGACTCCCGTGTTTGATTTAGATCCATCCGTGTAGTGAAAATTCCAGTTTTTAAAAGAGTGTCTTATTTGAGTGAAATGTTGAATGTATATGCCCGCGTTTGTGTTGTCCTTTTTTAGGTAGGATAACTTGTCTATTATACTTTCTTTTTTGATGAACCAAGGTGGGTTTTGGGCGTGTATTTTTTATATATATAGTATAGTTTTTTGTTGATGTGTAATCCCACTGATTGTTGCAAAGTTTATGATGTTATGTATGGTTGTTGGATATTTAGGGTTAGTTTGTTTTTGTATTTTTGTGAAATTGTAAAAAGCTGGCTTTTCTGTTGGGTTGATTATTTTAGTATATAAACTTGTCGTTGCTTTTTGTATTCTTTGTTCGATGGTGGGTAAGCCGGCCTTTGTTAGTATACTAATAGTTGGTGTCGATGTGAAAGCTCCTATGCAGTATCTTACTGCTTCATGGTATATTGATTTTAATTTGTTTATGTTGGATTTCGTAGTACGACCGTATATTGCTAGTCCATAGTCTAATTTAGATAAAAGTATTGATTTTAAGATATTGATGATTGTGTTTGTGTGTGTTTTGGTATGAAAGCTCGAAAGGCATTTTATGAGATTGAGTCTATTAGATAGGTCTTTTTTAAGGCATTCAATATGGTCTGACCAGTTGTATTTTTTGTTAAATGTTAATCCTAGGATTTTTAGTTTGTCGACGAGAGCAAGTGTTGTGTTGTTGATAGATATTGTTGCGGGATTGCATGCTGTTTTGCTGCAGATGTGCAATACTTTGCATTTCGTAGTTGATATTTTTGCTCCGTTTGTCAAGCACCATTCATTAATATCTGAGCTTGTTAAAGTCATTTTGTAAGTTTTGGCTTGGTCGATTTTTAGCAGTAATGTAAAGGTCGTCTGCGTCTATACAGTGTTTGAATTGTTTATGTTGAGCTATAATTTTGTTTAGTTTTTCGAAAGCAATTTGAAATAGTACAACAGACAATGGAGAACCTTGTGGTATACCATTTTGTAAAGTGTAGGTTTCGGAGTAGTGACCGTTTAATAGTACCCGAAATTTTCTGTGTTTAAGATATGATTTGACGTAGATAATTATCTTCTTGCCTACTTTCCATTCATGTAATTGGTTTAAGATTGTGTGTGTGCCAACCTTATCAAATGCTTCTTCGAAGTCGATTGAAATCACTGATATATGGTTGCGCGTTGATAAGGCGTTTGTTGTTAAGTAGTCTATGAAAAGGAGTGCATCTAAGGTATTTTTATTGTTTCTGTATGCGATTTGGTTTTGGGACAGTAATTTGTTTTTGTTCATAAACCATGTAAGTCTTGTTGCAATGATTTTTTCCATCAATTTGCTGACGTAAGATATGACTGAAATTGGTCTATAAGTAGCCATCGACAGAATTGATTGGTTTTTGGGGGTTTGGAATTGGAACTATTGTTGCTGTTTTCCATTGTTGTGGAATAATGCTGGTCTGAAAAATTTTGTTGTATATGTTTAATAGTTGTCGTGTTACTATGGGTGGAAGGTGTTTTAGCATTTTGTAGTTTATTTTGTCGTAGCCTGGAGTATTTCCTTTAAGTTTGCTTAACGCTGATTTTAGTTCGGTTAATGTTACCTATATCTGTTTTTATTTTGTGTGCATTTTTATGAGGTACATAGTTTATGTGATTTGTTACGTTTTGTGCGTATTTTAAGTTTAAAAATTTATTGTCAAAGTTATTGTCGCTTGAATATGCGGCCCATTCCTTTGGTAGGAAATTGGCTATTTCGATGGGTTCAGTCAGTGAGTTGTTTGAACGGTCTATTATAATTTTTATGTTTTTCGAAGAATTCTTTCCGTATAGTTTACATTTTGCCAAATTGTTTTTATCGGAGAGTTTGGATTCAAAGTGTTGGTGAATTCGAGGAATGATTTTCTCTTTTCGATTTTGGCGTATTTTTTGAACACTGCATTTGCCTTTTTGTAAGCAATTCTGTTATCACTTGTCATGTTGTTTTTGAATCTGTGCCAGAGTATTTGTTTGTTTGCTCGCAGCTCTGTTAGATTTTCATTCCACCAGTGGACCTTCTTTTTGTAATTATTGTGCGCGTGTGTATGTGGGATGGATTCGTTGGCTGCAGCAATTATGTATTTGTGTAGTTTAGCAGCCTCCCTGTTCAGGTTATTGGAAATGTTAGTGTTGTCTATTTTTGAGTTAAGATAATTTTGGAATTTTGGCCAGTTAGCTTCAGATACTTTAAATTGAGAGATATGTTTTTTCGGGGGAGATTGAGTATTGTCGCTGTATTTTATGATTATGGGGTAATGATCGCTACCGTGCATATCATTTCCCGTGTTGCAGTTTAGAAAAGGTGTTTGCTGAAGCGAGTGTAATGTCGACGTGTGTGAAGGTGGAGTGAGTGGATAGGTGCGTGGGTGCGCCGTTGTTAAGTATTACTAAGTTGGACTGAGTTGTAAGCGAGTCGATTATTTTTCCTCGTGCGTTGGATTTGCTAGATCCCCAAAGTGTGCTATGAGCGTTGAAATCTCCCAGTAGGATTACATGATTGTTGATTTGGTTCAAGATCATTGCTAGTTCTGCTTGTGGGATATCCTGTGATGGTGGGATGTATACTGGGATTATTGTTACTTTTATATTTTTGTTTATTTCAGCTATGGCTGCCTGTATGTGTTGAGGTGTATTGATAGATCTGTGCTGGAGGCTTTTTTTTACTATGATGGCGGTGCCGCCTGTTGCGAGCGTTGATGATTGGCTTTTGCTTGATATGGTAGAGTAGTTCTTGATTTGTATGTCGTTTGTTTTGTGATGAGTTTCTTGTAAAGCTATTATATCGGGATTATGTGTTTTGATAATGATTTGTAGTTCATGTAGGTTGTTCTTGAAACCATTCAAATTCCATTGAAAGATTTTGAGGTTCATTGGAGATATTTAGGATAACTCTCGAAAATAATATACGTTATATACTATTGGGATAGTTGTTTATAGGTCCTGATCGAAAGACATCGAGTCTGAGGTGCTGTCGATGAACTGAAACAGATGTGGCAACTTGACAAGGTAGTGATTGTACCAATCATCATTTCATCGACAGGGGTAGTGCCCAAAACATTAATGACGACACTGGAGAGGCTTCAATTAGCGGACAAATTTTTGACTATACAAAAAGCAGTAATATTGTCAACAACGTCAATTGTTCGTTCGTTTTTAAGCATTGAAAGTTAAATTGTATATATGTTTAAAATAATATCATGGACCTGCAATAGTTTTATGTATCTTGTTGTTAAACAACCGATATGTAATATGTAACCCTTAAGGAGTCCAATAAATCAAAAAAAAATAAAATAAAATAAAATAAAATAAAATAAAATAAAATAAAATAAAATAAAATAAAATAAAATAAAATAAAATAAAATAAAATAAAATAAAAGAAAATAGAATAAAATAAAATAAAATAAAATAAAATAAAATAAAATAAAATAAAATAAAATAAAATAAAATAAAATAAAATAAAATAAAATAAAGTAAAGTAGAGTAAAGTAAAATAAAATAAAATAAAATAAAATAAATTAAAATAAAGAAAAGTAAAATAAAATAAAATAAAATAAAATAAAATAAAATAAAATAAAATAAAGTAAAATAAAATAAAATAACATAAAATAAAATAAAATACTTGACTGCGTTCCTGTTCCAGTCAAAGTTGGCCTGGGACGCACACGACACTATTAAAATGCCGACGCATCGGCTGGCTTTTGCAGAACCCAAGTTCCGCTTCAGTCAGCCGGTGTTCAGGTCTCTTTTCCCTGCTCCTTTGGGCAGCACTTCCTCTCCGCAAAAAAACTGCCGTTTATTTTGGTCATTGTTGGGTCGCAAGTGTTCACACATGCGGGGATTAGAAATAGTGTTGAATAATTAAACGAGGATAGAAGTTGCTAAAACTGTGAAGTGTTGGCTGCGAACTTTCGCCAAAGACGAAGATTTAAATAGCACAAAGTTGTAGGCCATACAACTCGACTGTAAATGAATCCGGAATGTCTTTATTTTTTGTTGTGGCGAGAAAATCTTTTAAATACTTCGCTCTGCCGCTGTGAGTTGAGAATTTGTATCCACTGAAAATATCGTCTGATGCTGTGTTTGTGTACGGCTATGTCAAATATTGAATGGTTTTTTATTTTGTTTCATTTTTTATGATTTTTCACAAATAGATGCAGCAGTTTTCGATGTTGTATAGCTTTTTTATTTATTTTGTTATATATTTTTACATGATGACAACTATCGATGATACAATACCCAAGTCGATGGCCTCTTATGTCAGTGTTGTATTGGATTTGGCGGACTCTATAGATTCATGTATTACTTCATATGCCATCGTATCCAAGCATCGAACTTTGACACTCTTGTGTAGATATTGGGGTAACCGTGTGGGTATAGAGTATAATTGGCAGCACCGGAGGCAATACCCACCTGACGCAGTCCTTGTGGTGTTGACATGACCAGCGGGCTTCCGGAATCGCCCTGTAAAGAAATTTCATTCAAACGGTTTAAATTCTCTGATTTGTAAATTAGATCAACATCAAAAGCATGCAAGTCTATAATTTGACTACTAAAAACCATTTGTGAAGGATATGCAAATTTTTGAAATATTAAAATACTTGCAATATTCCAGTATGTGTTTTTCAAATCCCAGTATGAGAGGTTGGTTAAAATATTGTCGCGAGTGTTTTTCTCACTTAATCTTAATTGAAATAATGGAGCAAAGACACTTAAAACTCACAGAACAAGCCGATCCTGTGGGGCCTTTTGCACAAATATGCGTCTCTAATAATAATACGTTGTCAGGATAGAACTTCTTACAATCCTGATTAGTGAGGGTGTGATAGTTCAATCTCTGCAACGTATTGGCTTTTGTTCCATACTTGTCGATTCTACCCCAGCCGGTCAGAGTGACTGGCACATCGCCGCCCACGTCCTCGCTGCCAATGAAAGCGATCGTTGCGAAGCGAACACCGTCCAGCGGCAGATCTCGCGCCAGATGCAGTATGGCAATGTCGTAGATCAATATAGTTGCTTCTGGTCCAATTTCTATTTTTGAATATTTTTCGTGTATATGGTAGGATTTGACGGGTACTCTCGTACCGTTGCTGTCGCGAAGCTGGCGCACGCCCGCCAGGACGCTCATCTGTTTTACGTCGAAGCCATGGCAGCAGTGCCCAGCGGTCAGAACGTGACTTTGCGAAATAATCGAGCCGCCGCAGATGTGCTGCTTGTATACCTGCATCGAAACTTGGTAAGGTACATACTCGCCGGGCGGCACAGCGGTGCCATCGATGATGCGTGAAATGTTGGTGTTGGGAACTGAGAATGTTTGTGAGGCTTTCAATAATTTAAAAGATGATATTTTGTATAGAAATGTTTGCAATATTTACGTGTATGTCGTGCGAAAGCGCTAAAGTCCACACTTGCGAGCAACATAAAAGCCGCTAGTAGTTGTTTCTGCATTTTGAATGAAGCAAAGAAAAACAAATCAAAACTCTGAAACTTGATAATCGTTCTATCAGACTACTGAAGCCCCTATGTGGTCTAATGCAAATTTCACTTCAATATATATGCCCGCAGTCGAACCTCAATATGAATGTTCATAGAGCGTATTCGATTTCAATGCACTCTATTGCCGGTCTTAAATTATAACTGACTCGTTGGATGGCCGTTTGTTTCGTTCGCATTCTTATCTTAATTAAGCGCATTCTTAAACTTGTTGCCAACGGCTGTGAAAGAGTTGGAAGTCATTAGTTGAAATTGAAATATTTTTCGATAAGACTTTGTGTTGGATTGCAAAAATGCTGAATTGAAATGTGAAAGAAATAAGAATTGTCACAATTTTGAGTACAAGTTTTAGTCATACGATACGATTTTTTATTTTATTTTAGAAATGTTACAGTAAAAAGCATTGGTTGAAATTAAAATAAAAGTATAATTAGTCGCTTAACTAATTACTTTCGCGTTCAGCTAATAGAGCTCCCTAATCCAGATAGCTAACATGGAGACGCGCGTGTAGACATTGGGACTGTTTATAGCGCAGGGCGCTGCACAATGGAACGAATGTGGCCAAAAGTATGAAAAATGGATTTTCGAATTCTATTGGGTTTTATTTTATGTTATGGTTTTTCCATCTGTCGCCATGTTCATGTTCGAGTCCGTCAGTAGATTTGGTTTTAAAGAGTCTTCTGTGGATCTTATTTTTGTGTCTGAGACTTGGTTTCATTGTGATTTCCCTAATTTTAGTGGATTTCATCCAAAGCTCTTTTTGGTTTTCATTGGATAGTTGATTTTACGTGGCGAGTACGCAACCCTGCGCACAACCCAAATTTCAAGTCGTGGGGATTGGAAACGCTAAATAGCTATTCAGGATGGCCACACAGGATTTCAATTTGAGGCCCAATACCATTTGAAACCATGTTTGCCATCAAATATACTTGTATCAAACAAATCGTTGGGGGAGTAATAATCGCTAATTTGTAAGTTATTGGGCATCGGGGGAACGAGCCATCTTTTCTTAATTTCATTTATTTATTTATTTAAATTAAGTTTTTGAAAGCAATTCTTACAGACTTATTAACAATGTGGAAATCATTAAACTTAAACGGAAAACTGGGAGTAAACAAAGGGTGTGAACAAGGTTTTATGGACAGATATAGCAAACATTGAAGAGAACGACAGCGCTTTTAGCTCAGCTAAGGCTCAAGGAATAGGAGACTTGCTACCATAATGCGTTCTAGAGAACTCAACAGGAAAAGGGGAAACATGTCTGAGGGACGTGTTGGCACATTGAAAGCTATTTTGGCCAAGAGAGAAGGGCAATCTATGTTTCCATTGACCATATCAAAAAAGAAAGCCAAGGATTTAACAGACCTCCTGGTTTCAAGTGATTTTAGAGCCAGCAATAAACATCGAGACCTTGTAGTGTTCATTTTAAAAGTTGTTGTAGCCGAGCACAACCCCCGAAGGTTGGCTTGTCCACCGGAGTAGACAGATGGTATAAGCCTCGAAAGTAGGTCTGCGGGACCCTTATATGGCTAGCTAAAGAGTCGGTTGGGGGAGTCCGCGACCTTTTCCAAAGGCTCGCTACATTACAGGTATTACGAGTATATAGAGTCCCTTGTTATTTGTTGCAAGCATATCAAGAAAAAAAATTTATATGTGGGGTGGCAAGATGAAAACTGAAGGAGCCCCTGCAAGGGGTGGCATTAATCCGAAGGTATATGGTCCTATCGCGGTTACAACCTGTTTATGAGGAGTGCCAAGGTGATAGTGGCACTCTCGCTTCAATACCCGCCCTACCATGCACCTGCGGCGCGATAGCAAACCAGATCCCCAAAGACATTTGACATAGGCTAGAATTGGTTTGGTTCGAGTCTTCTGAAATATTTGAGTCCAACCGTTTTATTTTATATAAAAAAGCTAAGTTTAATTTGGACTCGAGTAGCAATGAACTCTCCGAGACCAAACGTTTTTTCGGAAAATAAAGGCTAAGAAAAAATTGGATTCGAGTGCCAATCTTCTAAAATCTCTGGGCCCAAACGTTTTCTTTTATATAAAAAAGCTAAGTTTAATTTGGATTCGATTGGCAATGAACTCTCTGGTACCAAACATTTTTATACAAAAAAGGCTAAGTTTAAGTTGGATTCGCGTGGCTGAGTCTTATTCTCCAAAAGCTCACTGCTCTACCACACTTTTTCCTCTTGTCCACTTCTTCCGGAAGCGTAGGGCCTCCAGACGACATTGCCTTGTGTTGGTTACGTTAATCGTTTGTGTTATGCTGCCTAAGTCCTAAGAGATGGGGGTGTCATCTACCGCCGCTTGGGAACAACGCCTCCGATTTTGTGAGCTATCTGTTGTGTAAGGGAGATGACAGCAGGATGGTTGGGGACTTTGCTTCCATTGGTTTGATGCGCTGTACCACATCTACCACATAGCTTTACTTCACCTCTGTTTTACTTCTGTCAGTAATTATTATGTGATTAAATTGTTTTTTAATAAAAACTAAATAAATAAATTTAATAATCAAAAACCCCTTACTAAGAGTTCGCTTTGCTTGGCAACAATTTAAAAATAGATTTGTTGTTTTTCAGCTTCAGTTCTTCCAAAGTATTTTTAACTTGCCGCACGTGGGCGCTCTGCAATCGAAATTAGCTACAAGAAAACCATAAAATATTTTTCCATTCCCTACGCAACAGAGAGCAACCCACTCTTATTTATATAATTACGCAATAATAAAAAACAAAAACTGGGCTAAAACAACAAGCAATACGCCTGCAATTGTGCTATAAAAATGGTGTGCTCTCATGCACACACATGTGCACATACTTAAAATAATAATAAAGAAACAACAACAAAAACAAAATAGTCCTGAGTCAACGGTTAACTCTTTGGCTGTTGAATTTTCACCACTGCCTATACACAATTGCCAGCGCCTAAAAGCATACCACACACGCAACGTTCCCTCCGGCAGGCGCAAGTGTACATCGGTTGCGTCTGCTGTCGCCTGGCGCAATTCCCTGTTCGCGAGAAAGCCCACAACAATTCGTTAAATTCATTTTACTTTTGTTATTGTTTTGCTTCTTGTTTTCGGCTTTTTCGCTGTCGCTGATTTTTGTGATTTACCCGCACATTAAATATTTACTTGAGCGCAAGTACACGCAACGCTCGTGCGTGTGCGTGTGTGTGTGTGTGGGAAATGTGTAAATTTAATTTATCAAAATCTTAAAGATGCCAGCAGGTATCCTTGAAAATGTTATCGACTGCTTTGCTTCACTTAATTTTCATAAATAAAGTAAACTTTATTTTAATAAAGAAAATCAACGCTGTTGTCTGTTGTAAATGTGTTTGTGTGTGTGTGTTTGCGAATTTTTGGCATGAATGAATGAAATTTATGCATTTACATTTATTATCCCTTCTCGGGGCTCGACGCACAGACAGCGACGTCCGTTCTGTAGTGGCAGGAAATTAAATTTATTAAGCGTACAAATATTTATGTTAATTTCGTTGCGCTTCAGTCACACGCCTCCAAAGGCCAAACGACACGTATGTATGAATGTGTATGTGTGCGAGGCGTTTGCATCAAGTCGATTTTGACAACTTGAGTCGTTGCGCTATTGTGTCCCTACAAGCGGCCGGAAGTTCATTTCATTGTCATTATTGTTGTTGTGTTACTTTGAAACGAGTCGAGCGAGTTGTGCGGAGGTCGTGGCAGCACGTAGCAAAAACAACACACACACAAACACTCATGCGAACATGCGGACCAGCTACATGGAGACAATATGTCAAATTATGTATCATTCGGACTTAAAGTGCATCGTAAAGAAGTTAAAGTGCCATCAATCAAGTTAAGCGGAAAACTTTAAATGCGCACACTTGGGCACTTTAGGCATTTCTCGTGCTCATACATGTGTGTATGTGTGTGACGGTGCATGTGTGCGTGTGTGTGTTTGAGGTATGGGAACGGCATTTCGAATTATTGTGCCCATTCGTTCTGCATGAGTTAATTATTTAATTTCCTAATACAGCAATAATTACAAAATGCTGTTTTAATTCAACAGGAAGAGGGACAATGGGCGCTGAAGTGTCAAAATATTTACTTTCCTTTTTGCACTTTAATGCTTCTTTTGTTAATCGATTAAGAATGCAGACGAAGCATCTTAAAGATTGGAAACTTTAAATTAAAGCAAATAATTAAAGCTGTTTAAGTTGAAGATAATTGAGACTGCTTTCCAAGTATGGAGTGAAAAAGTCATTTAAATTTTTTTTCCATGTTCACTTCTCTCGGAAGCCTAGGGCCTCCCGAAGATATCGCCTTGTCTTGGTTAGCTTAATCCGTTGTGATTTGCTGCCAAGGTAGGGGATTGGCCTGTTGCGGGTCTTTATTTAGTCCTAAGTGATGGAACTGCCATCTATCGCCGCTGTTGTGAGCTACCGCTCATACCGCCATCTGTTGTGCAAGGGAGGTGATAACAGAATGGTTGGGGACTTCGCTAACATCGGTTTGGTGCACTGTTTTTCGCTAATGTCTGCTTTCCTGTTTAAATTAATGAAGATAATTTTTTTTTGCTAGAGAAGTGCAGAGCAAACAGCAGTTTATGGCTTTGCTGCTTACAGGACTTGCTGCATAGTTAAATTTGCTTAGCATTGAGTGGCAATTAAAATTGTGTGCTTGTTCAACATGCTCTGAGCCACATAAATAAAACCGTAAGTGTTGTTTCTGAAAATTTTGCATATGAAAATTTGAAACAATCAATGCCAAGAGTTACTAATATTTTGCAGTACAGTACTTTTCGCTTAAAGCCAACTTCGAGAGACTGGCAAAATGATTCGTTTTAACCGAAAGTTCGCTTTAAACGGTTTCGTAATAAGCGAAAACATAAAGCGCGTACTTTTGAAATTGGTTCGTTTTTGGCGGAAGTTCGTTTTAAACGGATTCGTTATAAACGAAAAATACTGTATTTTTTTCTTGTAAGAATTTAATTTTCGTTTATATTTTTAATTTTTTTATTTTCATTCTAATCTGAAAAAGCTCAATTTCATAGCAATTAGTTGATATATATTATACAAAAGCATAAGTAATTATATTGTTCACTTTTCTCAGGACTTACGTCTATATCTATGTATATGTGTGTGTGTGTTTGGAGCACTTGGCATGTTTATTTGCGGCGTGTGGCGTATGCGGAAGTAAGAAAACAGCTGACCCAATTTCCGGTGCCCACAAAATATACTCACACTCACACTCACACACACACACACACACTCTCGCAACACAACTATGCAAGAAATGTACGCAGTGCATTCTTAAAAAAAAAATAAAAGCAAAGAATTTCTTAAAGCGCACTAACACACACAAACTCGTACGCGCTCAAAGCAAACGCAAAAGGAAACCACAATTTAAAGCGAACTCTTGTTCTGTCTTTTTTTTCTGAATAGCCACGTCGGCTTTGTTGCCAGACCGCTGCAGCTTAAATACCGCACATGCGTTTCTTTTCCCCCACTGCGTGCATATTCGAACGCAAAAGCGTGGCCTCTGCATGAGTGAATGTGTATGTGTGTGTGCGTATGAATTTCAACAGCAAAAGCCGCTTGTCAACACATGTTGCCGCTGCAGCTGCACAAGAACGACAGCTGCAGAGTAATTTGCATGCGACGTGCAACAATATGCGACACTTTTTATATGCAACTTTTAGCCCATTCTGGACGTATGTGTGTGTGTGTTCGTTTTTGTGCCACTTTAAATTTCAGCCAACAAAAGCAGCACATTTTAACGCCGCTTATCTTGTTTGCTCGCACCGCGCGCTCGCTGGTGTGCAAAGCGTCCGACATGGCTGCAGCGCCGCTCAAACTGGCTGCCATGGTTCGTTTTCTTGTTGGCTGGTTTTTTGCTTCTTTCGGCTACTTTTTCTGACGCCTTCATGCCGCTGCTGACAGAAAGAAACGCAAGCGCGTGCGCACCCGACGCTGTACACGCGGCGCAGCGAGATTTGTGAACAAAAACGCTCAAACACACGAAAAAAAATCAAATAAACCCCTTCGGCAAGTGACAGCTGAACAGTGGCGCAGTGTTGCAAACGGCGCTGCAGCTTGAACGATAATGTAACATGTGGTTGGCATTAAAAGTGAATATGTCCGACGAGTCGTTCATAAATGCAAACCGTTCGGCACTTGCTTTCTCGTTGCTTTGCTGCTTGGCTTGTTTTTCTCTTGCACCAACAATGCGGGCACGGCTGCTGCGAGTATTTACTCCTGACGCCGCCGAACGTGTGCAATGCGCCGTGCGTTATGCAACAGCCCCTTAGTCCATTCGCCGACAGTCGGCAGGATATGTGGCAATTATAATCCAACCAACCGCAGCACAGACGCAAGCAGACAGACACACGCGCCCACTGACACACGCCTGTGGCTTAAACGTGTTAACTACGGCTTCCTCGCAGTATGAGTTTGTTGTTTGCATGTGTGCGTGCGTGTGTCTGTCACGAAGTGGACTCATCACCATCAGTAACAGTGGCGCCATTGTTGCTGGCATTACCGCTGTCCGGCCAACAAGGTTGTCATATATGAATGTATGTGTGTGTGTGTGTGTGTGTTTTGGTATGCTGGCTGCGCTCGTAGATCTCCGTTTCCGCTTTCATGCGTTATTATGTAATCTAACAAGCTCTTTACGTGATTACGTTTAATGCCGTTTGTGCCCTTTCCAGCTGCTCCATTATTTCTTTTAATGCAGCTTTACAAACATAAAAACAAATATAGCTACAACCATTGATGTTGCCTTCTCGTTAAAATGAAAAAAAAAACATAGATGCAGCATGGAGATTGGGCTGTCAAAAAAGCGGGTCTACAGTTTTGCTGCTGTCTGATTTAAAGTCTGCTAACTTTGTCGCCGTTGGTGCCTGAAGTTCATGATTGAAGTCGACTATAACTCGATATTGAATGGAAAAGAGGAGTGGAGTAGATGGTTGTTAGGGGAAGAGTCCTATTCTTGATTGATGCCATGTATTTGGAATATTTCGTATACATATATAATTTTACATTATTATCATTGTGACTGTTTATGAGTTGTGTGAGAGTTGCAAAATCGAAAAATGATTATTAAAAAATAATTATAAAAATTATCTTCAATGAAATACAAAAATATTTGGCATGTCAAAAGAAGCAGCCAAGTGCAGTGGCGGTCTAAAAATGTTTCACTCCGTCAGATCTATAAATAATTTACACCAATGTAGTTTTGCAATGCCTGAGACTTAAATTTGCAATTTTCATCATTTTTTTAGCTATAACACGAAGTTTGCTGGCTAGATTTTCCAGATTTCACATTTAATGAGTTACATCATTTTTGATAATTGCAAAGAGTAACAGAAATTTTATGAGGATCCTTTAGTTTTTACAACAAAAATGATAATAATAGATGTATGTTTTGCACTTGTGCATTTTTTTCCATTTTTCATACAGATTACATACTTTCAGATATAAATAAAATATATTTTGTCGAAAAATAAGTGTTTAAATTACATTTCAAATTGAAGTATTTCCAGAGATCGCAAGATATCGGAAGATGTGATTACATTTTGCGCCAAACAAGAATGCTTCTTAAAATAAACAAAAATCCAAGAACATACTTTCACTTACTTTTTAGATATTTTTCAGTAAGTTTTGGCAATTTTCATGTTTTTAGTTTTGAAAAATATTTTAAATTAAAATTGAAGTAGAAGCCTCAGCTTTACAAATTTTGAGAAAACATTAAAAACAAAAATGCTCACATCAATTTTTAATCTATGTTGAAAGTTTTAGCCACTTCTTGCTAATGAATTTTTACGATTTTTTCACTCAGTTTATTGAGAAAAATAGAAAACATGTGTTTAAATATGTTTTTGAAAAAAGTTCCTACTTTGAGCAGCTTTTGTACACACACTAATTAATTTTTCGCACAGATTTTTTTGTGGTTTTCTTAGTTGGAGTGTTACCTTTCAAATGACATCAAAATCGTTAAGTTTTGAGAATATAACTTTTTTGAATTTTATCTATGGAACAAATCACTGTGCTTTGTCGAAACATGGCATGCGTGATTATTCTATTCTACAAATTTTATTTTTTTTCAATTATTTATAGAAGATACGCCTTGTCTCCTTACTCCGCCTCTTCTCCTCATTAAAGGCAAATGTCCATGAATTCTTTATTCGGAACCTTGCCCCCTTAGCTTTGCATCCTTTCAGAACTAATGCACTGCTTTGCTTTATTGTTAACTTTTATTAAAACAAATCAGGTTGAAGGTGCACCCAGGCTATGCGGTGGTCTTGGAACATCCTCCAAAAAAATCCTTTACTTAGTAAAGAAGTTTTCTTGTGTATTCTGAAACGAATTTTTCATCATTTAACGATATTTTAGTTCGTTTACTTCAAAACTCCTCCTCCTCCATATGAAAACTGCAAGTTTTATATTTTTTTAAATAACTGTATTTATTTATTAATTTAAAAAATATTTTATCAACTAATTTGAGCAAAAATTCTTATTTATTTTATTTTATTTTGTTTTATTTTATTTTATTTTATTTTATTTTATTTTATTTTATTTTATTTTATTTTATTTCTTTGTATTTTATTTTATTTTATTATTTTTATTTTTATTTAATTTTTTATTTTACTATTATTATTTATTTTTTTAATATTATTTTTCAAGTTTTTTTAAGTTATTTTTTAAGTTTTTTTTAACAAAACACATCTTCATCTACTAAACTTATGCGCCTCGCTAAACACTGCCCAACCTCAGTTCAGCCCATAGCATTCCTGGCATAGAGCCACGTAGCCAAAGCCGTCAGTCAGTTTTTGCACTTTTTCAATTCATATGCGCACATTTTTCATGACTTCTGAGCGCTCTTCTCTCGCTCTTTCTCCTCCTCTTTTCCCAGTCCCCCTCTTCATGAAAGCATTTCTCGCCAGAGTATACTCGTTTCGTTTTTTGCCTCCTTCATCATTTTGACATCTCGCTTCAAAGTTTTGCAGAATATTGCAAAAAATCACCAAAAGTCAGCGCCAGCAAACCGTACATCGTCTCGCAACTCGTTGCATTTCTGCAAATTCTGCATACTTTCGGGCGCTTAAACATTGCGCTTATCTACACTTCACGCCGACACTGATTAAAACGATTTTTCCATGGCCCCAACGCATTTGCAATGCTTTCGTTTTGCTGGCTGCATCTCTGCCCCCACTGCATCCCTTTTCTATGAATTTCTTTGCTGCTAGCAGAACGGTTTGGTTTGCTTTTGTTGCTTTTTGGCGCTAATTTATGCATATTTCGGGGCGTGATTTACGACTTGTTGTGTACATAATGGATTCACGTTTTTACGGCTTGATGCCAGCGAAGCCAAACGATTATCCCGTTAGCAATGCAATTTTATGCGCTTGTTTGTGTGTGTGCGTGTGCAGCCGCAGCGTGTAAGCATGAAAAATTGTATTGAATGTTTGTTGACCAAAACAAGACTAATGGCAGCTTTGCCACTTGGCCAGAGGCAGCAGTTATGAATTTACCCAAGAAAACCGAAATTTTTGATAATTGCAAATAATTTCGGTGGCCTTTTGCCAAAATGGTGGAAGTCAAGTTGTATGGAAATTTATGCTTTTTGAAATTTACTATTGAAACAAAAGATTAAAAAATAATAAAGCAAAAAAAGCACATTTTCTTTTACCAAATGCCACTCTGGAAGTATTTTTAAATTTTCCAAAGTTTTCAATTTCACCAAAAATTCCCTTAAGTTATATTTCTACACAAGGCAGCCATTTCTCTTTCTACTCCTCCTCTCATGACTTTGCCTACATAACTATTTATTAATTTTACTACCAAAACTACAACTTTTATTGATTTTCTTGAATTATGTCTCCAACGGCTCGTTTGTTGCAGAGTGACAAACAAAAAACCACTCCACAAGGAAGCTCACACTCGCAAAGCAGCTGAGAGAAGCATTTGTCACTAATACACTGACTGCCAGTTCCTGAAACTGGCCAAAAAATATCAACAAACAACAGAAAACAATTTCAAAACTATTCTGGCACAATCAGCGCGCCAAGCAAACAAACACCAACAACAACAAATATAACAGCCAAAAAAAAAAAGCTTTTCGAAAGACAAAATAAAAGTTTACAAGTGTCAGCGCCAGCGCGGAGCTCATCAGCAGCCGGCATTCAATATAAACGCAGCACACAGGAAACGGGCCAACCAACAAAAAACCCAACAACAACAAAATCATCATTTGAACGCCACAGTTGTCGCCAGCGCCAACGGCAGTTGTGGCTTTGTTTTATGCTGAGCGCAATGTGGCAGTGCGACATAATGTAGCTGTGGCTGTGTGGATTATGTGGCATTATCGAAGATTTCCGGCGTAATGGCAAATCGTATTTGCATTGTTTTTTTATTGGCACAAATTGTAATGATGCCGGCGGACGTGTTGTGCAGCGCACAGCACCCGCACGCAAACACACACACACAGAGACATCGACTTGGGCGAGTAGTGTAGCAGCAGCGGGCACACAAATAATAATTTTTTCCCAAGCATTAAGAAGCGTCGCATCAAAAACTTTTCCACACTCACTCACACACATGCAAAGAGACCCATAGGCGTGTTTGTAGTTGTGTGAGCGTATTCAAAAATTTGCATACATTTATTTGTTGAAACTTTTATGAGGACGCGTTCGCTCTGTTTACGTGCATTGACTTGAGCTGCTGCTGGTCACACACATGCATGCATACTAGATATGTATGTACATAGCCGCCATATAATATGTGTGTGTGTGTGTGTGTCCTTTGCAGCAGCGAAAAAGTTTTAGCTTTTCTTTGCATATTTTTCGAGATTTCATTTTATTTTCAATTTTGCCTTTGCACATTTGAGAAACTTCCACAAAGCGTATAATAATTTGGCCGTCTTTTCTCTTTTCGCTTTCTTTCATGTATCAATATTTAATTTGAAATTTGCGCATTTATTTGCCAATTGAAAAATGTCTGCGTTTCGCCTGGTCCCGTACACACACAAACACACACACAAGCTTATGCTCAGTGCCAGTGACAGCGGTTACATGTGCGCACACATAAATATTTCTCGTACCTTCCCTCTTGTCGTGCTTCGTTTTGTGTTTGCTTTATTTGCTTTCGCTTAAAGTCGGTGGCTGCACACATGCCAGTTGCCAAAAATATCTCCACTGCACGCACTGCTAATGGACTTTAAAGTGTGTTTTTAAACTCACTCGCATAAACAGAAACGCACCAACACACACATACATACAGTCAACTCGGTGCTGTCGTGATTTTCCATTGGCGTTGGCATTCAGAAAGAATAAAATTGAATGTAACTTTAGCGACGCCATTCATGAAATTTGAAGTATTTACATACACAGTGAGTGCTAATGGAATCGCTGCGAGCGTTGAAAAGAAATTTCGACAAATTTGTAGTCAGTCAGAAGATTAATGCTTGATTGTATATATGATGAGAAAATCTTTGGGAACAAATGTGGATCGAAGATTTAAGTGAGCTTATGCGATCTTGTTCTATGTTGATCTCATTTGATAGGATTTTAAATGAATTGAATTGAATGTTGAATTTATTTTGGATATGATTTTGAATTGATTCGGATTTGTATTTGAATTTGAGTTTGATTTGGGTTTGAATTTGAGTTTGATTTGGTTTTAATTGATTTGAAATATTGGAATTAGGACTTTTGTCTGATTTGATTTTGACTTAATTAGGACTTGACTTGGGTTTGACTTGGACTTGCTTTGGACTGGGTTTGGACTTGACTTCGACTTCACATGTTAGACTTGACTTGGATTTGACTTCGACATGACTTGGATTTGATTTGACTTGGATTTGACTTGGACTTAACATGGACTTGCTTTGGACTTGACTTGGATTTGACCTGGACTTGACTTGGACTTGACTTGGACTTGACTTGGACTTGACTTGGACTTGACTTGGACTTGACTTGGACTTGCTTTGGACTTGACTTGGACTTGCTTTAGACTGGATTGAGACTTGACTTGGACTTTATTATGACTTAACTTGCACTTGACTTGACTTGGACTTGACTAGGACTTGATTGGTCGCGCTTTGGACTGGATTGGGACTTTACGGGGACTTTATTTGAACTTGTTGGACTAAAATTATGCTTGACTTGGATTTGAATTGTGCTTGACTTGGACTTGACTTAAACTTGACTTGGACCTGACTTGGACTTGACTTGGACTTGACTTATACTTGACTTGGACTTGACTTGGACTTTACTTGGACTTGATTTGGACTTGACTTGGACTTGACTTGGACTTGACTTGGACTTGACTTGGACTTGGCTGGGATTCGACTTGGACTTGACTTGGATTTGACCTGAACTTGACTTGAACTTGACTTGGACTTGACTTGGACTTGATTTGGACTTGACTTGGACTTGACTTTGACTTGACTTGGACTTGACTTGGCCTTGATTTGGACTTGACTTGGACTTGAGTTGACTTTGACTTGACTTGGACTTGCTTTGGACTTGCTTTGGACTGGATTGGGATTTGACTTGGACGTTATTATGACTTAACTTGCACTTGACTTGACTTGGACTTGACTTGGAGTTGACTTGGACTCGATTCAAATATGACTTGGACTTGACTTGAGCTTTTACAGGACTTGACTTGGACTTGTCTTGATGTTTAGTTGAACTTGACTTGATTGGACTTCACTTGCACTTGACTTGCACTTGATTTGAACTTGATTTAGACTTGACTTAACTTTTGCTTAACTTGTCCTGGACTTGAACTTCACATTGAAGGGGCTTGGACTTTAACTGTACTTACACTTTACTTGTACTGAACTTGGACCTGTACTTGACTGTATTTGTATTGGCAGCCACTGTAAACATTGAGAAAGCAATGTGCTTTAATTTATTTTGTCAATGCAATCGATGTGGCTCAAGATAAATATCCATTAAACCCTTCACATTCCACAATACGATTGTTGACAATTACCGATTGCAGCAATTGAATACAACAGCCAGGCAACAGCAGCAGCAGCAGCAATGACGATGCATTGCAGGTGGGCGGAACAGCGCTGACCAGCACTTAGTGGGAGCAATGTCACGCGTGTCATAAGCAGCTGCAGCTGCAGCCACTGTGCAGCTGTCAAAGTGGCTTGCCACTTACAATACACAAACAGGCACATATGTACACGAAAGTGCACATGTACGTACTATATATGTTATGTATGTGTATGTGTGCATACACACAGCAAGCTCCATTGAAAATTGACTTTTCAATTGACCCGAAAGGGAATCTTAATTCTGTTCAGCAGCAGTGAGCCGATGACGTTTCTTCGACGTTTTCTGCTGCGCTCCATTGGTCGCCTGCTTGCTTTGGTGGTGCAATTTATAATTCCCCAAATCAGCATTCAGCCAGATTACATTCGTGCGAGGACTTCTACACAAGACACACAATTAACCCAATTCGAAAAGTACGCACCGAGAATGTGCACAAAGTGGCGAACTATTTGCATTTGCTGCCAGCACTGCAGCTGCCACACACACACACACACACACACACACAAACGAATGAACAAACAGATAACCGAATGCAGGCACATAACGTTTGTGGTTGGGGCCTTATGGGGCACAGGCACTGTACAGACACGGCCAGCAACATTAGCTGCAATCATAACAGAAATTACCACACACACACGTGCACCAATACATGCATCGACACACAAAATGCTCATAGAAAACGCACCGGCAAACGAATGCTACAAAAAGCAAATTATAATTTTCTTGGGAGTTGGTTGCAACAACTAACACAAAAAACAAAAAAATGCCAACGAACAACACAGACAACACAGCAACAGTGGTTGCCAGCAGCACCGAATGGCAAATGGCAAATGTGTTTTCGAGCTAATAACTGCACAGCACTTGTGGCAGTGCAGACTTTTGTTGCAGTCGAGTTGCAGCAAGGAATTGCCACAAAAAATTACCAACAAAGGCAGCGAACAACATGAAAACAAAATTGGGTCATTGCATGATGCAAAGGGGGAAAAATTCAGTGCGGCGCTTTTATTCGAATTGCATCATGAGGAGCGGTTTTGCGATTTTGATTATTGCCAGTTCAGAAATTCGATTCTGTTTTCGTGGAGATTTTTGTGCAATTGCAATGTTGCTTAGTTTCAGAGTTGCCTACAATTATTAGAAATTTTAATTGGGGTTAGTTGTACATGAAAATTTAATCACATAAAAAGAGGTTGAGTTTCAATTGTATCTTAGACAATAATTCCTGTTGAATTGGAGTAGAAGAATGTTACTAGAATTTTAAATAATTTCAGGTTTTACTGATAATTGTGAAATATTTCCCAAATTATGCCAAAAATATTGCCGTTTACTACTAAAGAACAGAAAGTAAGCCCTTAAAATTCATTGATGAATGCATTTCATATATTTTCATATTTTTTTTTAATTAACTTAATGCAGAAAGCCCAAAGTGAAGCCAACTAATGGCCAATTAATTCATTTAGAAATCATCTAAATGTATTTCAGACTCTCATGAAAGCTGCAAGATACCAATTCCACATTTCCTCTCAGTGCCACAGTAACAACTGCCAAAGTTAAACGCTTAGCAATTTAACATCCCACCGCTCATCCTCGAAAATAATGTAGAACTTAAAGAGAGCGCTTCAGATACTTTGGGCCATAAAAAATCATTTGCTTTAACCCAATTTGTGCGCATAAATTCAAATTACTTGCAAAATTTACCTCGACACTTGTGTTACGTATACGCACCGTGGTGCGCCGAGATTGTGCGCCTCGCATTAATGCCGACCATTAACGAGCACTTGAGTTTGATTGCAGCTACCGTGCGACCATATGACAATGTGTTGATATGCGCTGCAGCGCCAACAACAACCACCAGCAACCAGCAGTCAGCAACAGCAACGCGCGGCCCATGCAAACGTTGCGTCGTTGACGCTTGCAACCATTTATCGACTTTTTAATATTTTTAATGTCACTTTAAATACTCTTTGCGTGATGACGCCGTGGTTGTTGTTGCTGTTGCTAGTGCTGCCGCTGCAGCTGTTCGCTGCTTTCCTTGCGGCAAGTTTCAAGTGCCAAACACATGCGCCGAATCATGCAACGAGCGAGCGAATGAACCAACTTTTTTCGCTGCAGCGCAAAAAAAAAACGCCGTAAAAGTTTTACAGAAGTTATTAAAAGTGCGCCGTAGCGAACGCAACGAAGCGACAGACAACGACGGCGACGGCAGCAGCAAGTTGCGCAGCTTAAGCGATAAAAATGCGGCGGCAGCAACTTAAACGGCAACCGCGGCGCAATGAATCATCATTCATTCAATAACAATTTTTTATTTCAGCAGTTTTTTTGTTTCACTTTTACTTTTGCCGCTGCGTTTTTATTTCGTTTTTATATCTTTTTGTTGCTTTAGTTGTTGAAAACTGCGACTGCGGCAGACGCCTTTAAATAATGACCGTAAGCGTGGAAAATGCGGCAATGCGGTCACCGCGCACACTTTTTCGCAGCTGCCGCGTTTGCAAGTGACGGCAACGCAGCTGGCCCGCTGTGCGTCGGCCACTACGGATTGTTGTTTTTTTTTACGCTGCAACGCCTTTAAGCGTGCAGCGTTTTAAACTTTTCGCCCAACAAGCTGCCGAACGGCCGACAAAAAGCTTAATGCGCCGCTGCTTGCCTTTCGCCTGGACGCCACAAAGGCTCCCAAAACAAAAAGCGCCAAAAAAACTGCATTGACAGCTGCCGCTGCCGTTGCTGTTGCTGCCCCTCGGCACACTTGCAGCAAACATTTAAACTAAATTAAGCAATAACAACATTTGTTTGCTGCTCGCCGCGCCGACTCTGTCGTTCATTATTTAAATGTAAATTAGCCGCAAATGCAACAGTCATTACAGCTGCGCGAATATTCGCAACGGCACTGCAAATGGCGCTGTGGCAGTTGTTCGCTTCCTGCTCCTTTTTTTTGCCGCCGTTCTGCCTTCTTTCGTCGTCTTGAGCTGCCGCCGCCGCTGTTGGTTATGCTGTGCGCGTATTGGCCAGCGGCGCAATTTGCCACAAACACTTTTTTCCTCTTTTTATTTCGTTTATTTTTGCCGCTTTTTTTGTTCGCTCGTTTTGCTTTTGGCAGAAATAATTTGCACACTTTAGTCAGTTTCAAATTGTGTATTTAGCTTTGGCGCATCGCATTGCGCGAATGATAAATGCACTCGAACACATGTTTTTGAGTGCCTTGAACACTCACACGCACACACACACACATACACAGAGCTAAACTCATGTTTGTGTTTTTCAGTAGGTTTTTGGAAGGAAGAATTACTGTTTTTGTGGTACTTTTAAGTACTTTTTTTGCGCATAGTCAATGCTGGAACTAATGAGCTGTAAAGTGTTTCTGATAGAACTTTAACCCTTTCGGCACAATTGGAATAATACGTCCTACTAATTTCAAAACCATTATTCAGATCTTATGCCCCACGCAAAAAGTTTATTTGAATTATATATCCTCGGTTAAAAGGATGATTTCAGATTTTGTGAGTATGCAACATAATTTTTTTACCCCAACTTTCATAGTATGGGAATATTTCTACCACAAGTAGTTTGGTTTTCAAATTTAAACTCCATACTGAAAGGGTTAAACTTTATAATTGAGACTTGTTCAAGCTGAAAATTCCCTCTAGTGTTGTTTTTTATTGTTCTTTTTCTTCTTTTTGTTGTTTGTATTTTTGTTCTTCCTTTATTATTTTATTATTATATTTTGTGGTTATCCTTTATATTTTATCCTTTGTATTGATCCTTTCGTCCTTAGGTTATCCTTTATGTTTTATTCTTATTATCTTCTGGTTATCCTTCGTCTTTCTAATTTAGTCGTTTTTCTTCCTTTTCGTTTTCCGCTTGCTGTTGTTCTTCTTCCTTGTTCTGTTCTTCTTGAGATAAGAAAAAAATAACTATAAGCTGACAATTGCCACCAGTGCTCCTAATTTTCCTTCTTCTTCGTTTTGTTTTTCGTCATCATCATCATATATCATATTATCTTCATCATCATCTTTTCCCCCCTTATAATCGTTTCTTCTTCTTATTTTTCCTATTTTTCTTCTACTTCTTATTATTCTTATTTTTTCTTTTTTCCCCATCTTCTTCTTCTGTTTTCTTTTTTCTTCTTATTCTCATAATTTATTTGTTCTCTTTTTCTATTTTTCATCATTATGTTCATCATCAACTTCTTCATTATCATCGTCGTCTTCTTCTTATTTTTACTATTTTTCTATTCCTATTTATCTTTGTCCTCATCTTCCATTATAATCATCTTCTTCTCCTTGTTTTTCCTATTTTTCTTGTACTTCTTTTCTTCTTCTTTTTATTTTTCCTTCTTCTTCTTTCTGTTCTATTTCTCATAATTTATTTTCCTTTTTTCTCTTTTTCATTAGCATCGTTTTTCGACGTTTTTTTCTTATATTTCCTCTACTTCTTTTTATTCTTCTTTTTCTTCCTTTTTTCACTTTCTCATCATCATTATTAACTCCTCCATTAAAATCGTCTCCGTTTCCTTGGTTTTCTTAATTTTCATCTACTTCTACTTGTTTTTCTTTTTATTTTTCTTTCTTGTTCTATCTGCTCCATTTCTCATAATTTACTTTCCCTTATTTCTTTTTAATTATGATTATTATCACTTTCTTCATTATCATCGTCTTCTTTCCCTTATCTTTCCTATTTTTCTTCTACGTCTACATCTACTCCTTTTTCGTTTTTCTTTTCTATCTGCTCCTATTCTCATTATTTTTTCTTATTTTTTCATCATCATCATTATCATTTTCGCCATTATCATCGTTTTTTCTTCTTATTATTATTCCTATTTTTCTCCAACTTCTACTCCTTCTTTTTTCTTCTTCTATTTGCTCTATTTCCCATCATTTTTCCCATTTTTTCTCTTTTTTTTATCATCATCTCCATTATAATCGTCTTCTTCTTTTTTAATATTGTTTTTATTTTTCATCTACTTCTTTTTCTTGTTTCTTCTTCTTCTATCCGCTCTTTTTCTCATCATAAATCTTTTTATTTTTTCTCTTTGTTTATAATCATCATCATCATCACCTTTTCCATTACAATCGTCTTGTTCTTCTTATTTATCATATTTTTCTTTCTCTTCGTTTTCTTCTTCTTTTTCTTTTTTCTTCTTCGTCCTGCCATCCTTGTCTACCCTTTTTTTCTACTTCTAATTGTTTTTCATTCTATTCTTTCATCTTCTACTTATTTGTTCTTCTTCTTCTATGTGCTCTTTTTCTTAAGAAATTACTGTCTTAAGTTTCACAGTTGTCTCTAGTTTAGTTGTCTTTCATATTTGTGCTTCTTCTATTTCTTTTTTATTGAATTCTCCTACTTTCGCCTCTTTTTCTTTAGATAAAACTTGTTTAAAGTTATCTTTTCTCACTGGTTCTCTTAGTTTAACTTCTAGTTTTCCATCTTCATCTTCTTCGATCTTTTCATAGGTTTCAGTTCATAGTTTAAATTATAAGAAATCAGCATAAAACTTACACTTCCTTTTTGAAAGCTCAGCCCAAGTAAGTAAACTGACTCAGGGACTTGTCAGAAATTGCAAAAATATCCCAAAACGCTAATCGCTAATCACTGTCCTAATTTTAGTTTTGGGTCAGACAAATATTTAACTGCTTGAAAGGGTAAAATAATTAACTCGTCAGGATTCAGCTAACAGTTGCCAGTTGAGATAGGAAAGTAAAGCAAATATAATTGAAAGAAAGAATTGAAACCAGTGATTACATTGCACGATTTCTAATTCAATCTAAAAAATTAATTAAAGTTTATATTCAATAAAGCTCGAACGATCATTTCAAAGTTTGTAGCAATTTTTACACAAAAAAAATGTATTAAAAAATTCACTAAAACAATAAACACTAAACACTTAATACGGCAGTTCTTTCCACTGTATTAATTTTTATAAATTCGTTTAGCCCTCTTAATAACCTAACCGTTTTCAATACCATCGAACTTGACTTTATTGCCTTCATTCCGCTTCCGTTGAACTTGAACACTTTTCAGACCACTGAGCCGACTTTCAATTGCATTGCTTTTTATTTCAATCGATTGGACTACACAATCAATGTCATCAAAGCAGTCAATTTATTAGCCAAATGCCAGTACATTGAATTAACACAAAGCACTCTTTCTCTCTCACATACATAGACAAGAATTTACACGTAAACTTGATTATGTAGCCATTAAATTCGCATTGACACAAATTAATTGCATTCATACGAATCATTTTCCAATTTGGCAAAGTGCATGCAACATGTGCGGATTCAATCTAACCAAACCAATTTACCAACACACAAACACAAACACATACACAGTAAGCATATGCGAGTGGCTGTGCGTGAGTGTAGTGGTGCATAGGGACACACGCACACTTGGAGTGTGGCACTCCATGTTTGTGTGGCATTTTATTTTTGGTAAAACGACAAATCGACGGCAACCCTTAACTGTTTAACGATATCGAAGGGAACAAGTCAAAGGCATCAAATGGCCAACACTACGCCAGCTTTTTCAATGGATAGTAATTCATTCCATTCAGTAAATTCAGTTGTGAAGTATACTTTACGGATTTGTATGCAATGCAGCGGAAGCGAATTGGGTGCATTCGTTTTGTTGGGTTGACGAGTAAATACAATTAAAATTAGCGAATAGAAACGATTGAACTTATTTAAAAACTTGGCTTTTGGATTCGATTATAAAAGTTAAGGGGGAAAGCCACTGTGACGGGTCAAAAAATTAGTGATTTTAAACATTTTTTTTTACCGAGTAAATATAGGAATTTTTGGATGGTTTTTTTTTTTTTACAAATTTTTATTAAAAAATATTAAATAGTTTAAACAATAGAGATGATCCCGTAGCGCTTGAAAATAAATTCCCCCTCCATGGCGGCATCGATTTCTCAAAAACCCGTACTCAGAAAAAAAAAATAAAATTTTATTGTAATCTGTATGAATGTAGCTATCTTTGTACGTAGCCGTTTTTTTTTTATTTTGATTTTTCACAAAATGGCGACCGATTGAAAATATTTCCATGTTTTCGACCTTGTTTTTTTGGTTTTGAGACAGTTTAAAAAATAGTAAAAAACAATATTTTCCAAATCGGCTACGCTTAACCTTAACCACTACTAAGACGAACAAAACAAAAAAAAAAAATTAGAAATCGGTTCATAATTGTTCGAGTTATTGATGCCGCCAGTTCAAAAAAAAGTCGTTTCGAGAAAAACGCGTTTAATGTTTTGAGTCCATTTCTCTCGTAATGAAATCATGTATCTTTTAAAATTTTCATACCTATATTAAACTATCGAGTCCTGGACCATATGACTTCAAATTTTGTACACATATTGTTGAATAAATAATAATAATAATTAATAATAATTGACTGGCACGACAGCCCGCTTACGCGAGACTAAGGCCTAGCTTCCCGCAACTACCCATGTTGTGCGTGTGAATTTGTACACGGGTTGGAGGGACCTACAGTTTTATGCCGGTTCCGAACGGCAGGTTGGGAGCTTTTTCATAAGCAATTTTTACTCTCAGAGGTTTGCCATTTCCAGCTGAGAGGACAGCCACCGAAAGAGAAAACGAGTTTTCCCGTTATTTTTTTTAGGTGTTATTACAGGCAGTATTTGAACCTAAGGTTGCTGCCTGCGACTCGCGGTCCAACGCACTAACCAACTGAGCCACGGCGGCTGCCGGTTGAATAAATAAGCTTTGATTTAAAACAAACAAAAAAAAATTTTTTTTTTTTACCCGTCACAGTGGCTTTCCCCCTTAATTTTTTTAATTTTTTATGTTTTTATTTAAAGTATTGTGAATATGTAAATATTTTTTAAGAATTTGAAGTAATTTGAATGTATGAATACTTATTTTCTTTATTTAACGAAATGTGATTAAACATTAATAAGACTCTTTATTCTTCTTCTTCTTGCTATGCTATTTTGTCAATTATTCAGTTTGTAACTTTAATTTTTTTTCTTCCAACACACCGCTTAACATTTTTAGAGAAACTAAGGCTATGAGCTGATTTGAAAGAAATAAATTAAAACAATAAAATAAAAAAAAATGATTCGAAATAAATGTAAACGGACGATCTTTGTAGAACATTTGCACAAACTTTATTCTCCCCTTTTTTTATTAATTTTTTTATTTTTTATTTAGTATTTATTAGCCAATGAATACAATAAAAATTCGTATAGGCTAAGTTGAACACATGAAGCTACTTATAAAAAAAATGCAACGAATAAATGATACGATTTTTTTAAACTGAAAAATCAATCTCAACATTTTTGGAGATTCTATTAACCCTCGGATGGACTTTGTCGTCTGGCCAGACGAAATGGTTCTATTTTTATTCATAATTTTTTTTCTCTGCGCTCTATCTTGCTGTAATTTCGTGACTTTTCAAGTTCCGTTATCCTCTATATAAAACTTAAGAAACAAAAAGAATTCGAACGCGGTTTTATGCATTTTTTTTGACACAAAGTCAGTTTCTACACATCTGCACTTTGTCGTCTGGCCAGACGAAAAATTTTTTCTGCGAGAATCGAGTGTTTATTAGTTTTTATTATTATTTTAACTTTTTCTGATTTCTAAAAATGATGGCTAAATAATCACAGCATGCTGAGAGCTTGTTGAAAATGTGGAAATGGCAAATTATTTTAAAATTTCGAAAAACTAAGTAAGCCAAAAGAAGCGTTTTTTTGCATTTTTGTTCAGTTTATATGTGAAAGTGATTTGATGTTAGGGTTTGATATATAATTGCGTATAACATTTATTGCTATTCGAAATTGGCTGAGTTTTTTACCATTGGTGATATGCCAGTTCGTATTTGAAATTCGTGAAGTGAAGTTCAGTGATATTTGGGAATGGCCGAGTTTTTCAACGACGACGAAGTGGTGGACATGACAATCCGTCATACCTCTCAGTACAACCAGTTGTCGGCCGAGGCGAGAAAAGAAATAGATAAAAGGTTTGCCAATATTATGTGCAACAGTGACGATGAGGAAGATGGATAAAGTAGGAATGTTGATGATGATTTGGATGATAATTATGTGCCACACGAAGACGCATCGGATGAAGAAACGGAATTTGTGGTTGAAAATGACATTCGCGAGAAATTAGACGAAGAGGAGTTGGAATTGGAAGAACTTGCACAGGAAGATCCACTACCTGTTGGCATAACTGGCCACCAAAATCAAAGTGGTCGATTTTACACGTCACGCGATGGAAAACAGTGGCTTATTGAAACAATGCTGGCTGCTGGTCGACTTCGAAATCATAACATTTTGCGCACCAGACATTGTGGCCCTTCACGTGGTACTATTACTAATCCTGTGGCCATTTTTAAGTCAATAATAACTCCGGAAATTGTTGACATTATCATTAGAGAAACCAACCGTAGAGCTAATGAGGATATTCAAAAATATAATGCGAATAATCCGAGCACAATTCAGTCCTGGAATCCAATAAACGGAAAAGAAATGTATTCGTATTTTGGATTATTATTGTTTGCTGGCTCAAACAAACAACCAGTTAAGGAACTGTGGGCTCCTTACAATCACGCAATCTATAAAGGCACAATGTCACTTAATCGTTTTAAGCAAATAACGAGATATATCCGTTTTGATAATAGTGCAAAGCGAAGACTGTTCGCTTCCCTAACATTCAACAAGCGCTAAAAATCTACGGTGTGGTAAGTTATTAATAAACATTCGTATTATAAATATATTAACTTATCATTTATTTTAATCATTCTAGTTGCCAACTGCTCCTGCTGCTGTAGCTCCACAGGAATTTAGATTTGGCTCATGCGCTATTTGCCTAAACCATTCGCACAAACATCGCAAAACACGATTTCAGTGTCAGCAATGTGGCGACCACGTTTGCCTGTCGCACGCAAATGTATTTTATAAGTGCCATAAATGCATTCAATGAATAAAAAATAAGAAAAAATGTGCATGATTTGTATTATATATATGTATATATAGACACATACAAAAATAAAACATGCATAAAAATGATAAAATTTCAAAAAAATAAAATAAATCGCCGATTCATCTTCTTTTTTACAGTGTATTTGTAGGTAACAAAGTAAGTATATATCAACATAGTTTGCTTATATATGTACTTACATATATAACCTACCGTATAAACTTAATAAACTTCATCTGTCATTGCGCTTTGCTTTTGTCAAAAGCGTCAACCAGATTTCGTCTGGCCAGACGACAATGAGCAAATGTGTAGTAAAATGTTACCGCCCATCGAAGGGTTAAGGCTCTGGTGATTGGCGCATTTCGTGCATACAGAGCCCTCAAAACACCAACATGGAAGAACTCTGAGCAACGAAGATATCTAGCTGGAATATTCAGCAAAATCCTCTCTAGGAGTGTGGGACAGTCCACCACACCACGGAGTACATCAAAGATGAAGGACAAATACAGGATTGTTCTCCTACTTTGCAAAGATGATGAGTATATGGTATAATAAAAATTACAAGGTTCAGGGTCAAATGTACATGTCGTGGGACTTCAGTAACCCTGTAGTAGCGAAAGGGTTAGGCGATTGGAATATAAACTGCGGGAAAGTACAAGAAGCTATTATCTTTAGAACCACAGATATATGGGACTTAGTTTAGATTGATGTAGAAATTTAGATGTGGAGACTTGTCAGATTCGTCTCGAAGCTCGATATGTGAGCTTTAAGTTAGGAGCGTTTCATATCTACTTTTGGACATCACAATGAGATTTTCAGGTCACCAACTGATCTTATTACGTCATCAAATCGGCCTTCAATCTAACCTCAACCCTCACGAATCTAATCTTAACTTGCGGTAACAAGATTTGTCAGATTCATCTGAAGCTTGGCACAATTTCTATCTTCTGAAATGAGTTTCAATGTGAGGGAATCTCAGCTCACCAACTGATCTCATTACATCGACAAGTGGGCCGCCAATCTAACCTCAAATTTCACCAATCTACTCTTAACTTACGGTAGGGAGATTTGTCAGATTCATCTGAAGCTTGACACAATTTTCATCTTCTCGAAATGAGCTTCAAGGCGAAAGCATTGCATACTTTTGGGCATCACAATGAGACTCTCAGCGCACCAACTGATCTTATTACATTATCAAATCGGCCTTCAATCTAACCTCAACTTTCACGAATCTAATCTTAACTTGCGGTAACAAGATTTGTCAGATTCATCTGAAGCTTGCCACAATTTCTATCTTCTGAAATGAGTTTCAATGTGAGGGAATCTCAGCTCACCAACTGATCTTATTACATCGACAAGTGGGCCGCCAATCGCAACCTCAACCGACTCAACTTTAAAAATTGATTGATTTATGTATGTTTTCAAATATGAAAATTTGGAGAAACTTTTTATATAAGCTTAACTGATAACTAACTTAAAAAAGAACCGATATTGAAATTATGTGTTGACAATAGAACCCATGACTGCTCTAAAATGAGTACGAAAACTAAGTAGAACGATAGTTAATAAAAAAGGCTAATAAATCTAACCTCAAAAAGAAGACTTCCAAAGCCAAATGTTGTATTTTGAATACACAAATTTAGCTGTTAATTCTTTCATTACCAATTCTTTTAATTTTACACTTTGTGTTCCACTTTATTTGGCGAACACTGCCGTTTTTCTCCTCGCCCCTCTCCAAATATTTTAGCCAACTAGATGCTTTTTTTATGTTGTAGTTGTTGTTGTTTGGTTGGTTGCATTCTAACAGCAATGTGATTGCGTTTGCAAATTTAATTTTGTATGCCGCAATGCAAAAGAATCGAGCTGAGTTGTGCTCGAATTCAATTGCATTCCTTTGCAGTCGATTGCACTTTTGAGATGCGATCAAGCAATAATTTTGTATTTTTTTCATATTCACAGTCAATAAATTTGTTCGTAGCAAATCGGCATAGAATCAAGTATTTTCGATTTTCTATGTTGAGCCAAAAGGGATTTTTCGTAGCGCATTCTTTATTTGTATTTTATTGCGTGAGCAACAATTGTGCAAATGTGCGATTTATGTGCCCGATTGTGTATGTGTGAGTATGATAAGTGCCGACACTCAAAGGTTGGCCAATCGAATTGTCAGAGTGTGTAGGACTGATTGTGAGTTTTTTCGCACTTAAAGTGCTGCATTTGCGCAATGAATATGAGAGAGTTTTGGTGTTGTGTTACAAGTGTGTTTTTATGGCGCTTTATGGACCATTGGCAGGGATCGAGATTGGACAGAAAAAATGTTATCTCAGTTTGCTTACAATTTAGTGTACAAGAAAGCGAATGCAAGGACGAAATGTAGTGCAAAACGAACGACATGCCTGGATCGATAGGCTTCGTATGTCTGATGTATGCTTTTGAATACTAGACGCACCTGTTTCTGGGCATTGCAAATTTCCCACCAAAGCTACTACAAACAGATCATACAAACACAAACAGAAAATACGCCTCAAACTATGCTACAAATCAGTACAAACTCAGTGCACATTGAGACCAGCAGAAAATCAACTCAAGTGTATTTTATTAGTATGATTTTACTCTGTCAAGACATCAAAAATCTGGCTACATATCTCTAGTCTCGAATAAGAATGATAAATCGCTCAATTAACGCTTAAGACTCGAACCATTGGAGCTACTCGGCTGCTAATTCCACCGAGTGTGAGTACTAAATGCATCCAACGCAATTGCAGGTTGCCGTGCCCGGTGCACATAACAAACATCAAATTAAATTCAACAAGTACATACTCCCAAAATGCAACAACAACAACAAAGTGCAGCAGCTGTATTGAAATAAACCAACTCAACGCGTCGCATCACAAAGATTGCACTGATGGTAGCAGCAGCAAAAATCGAGCCACGCAAAGCGTTCGCCAAAGGCAGAAAGGTCAACGTAAACGCTGCACACAGCGAAAGGCAATGACAAAAACAACTACAACTACAATAGCAGCTGTAAATACACAAACGAACGGAAAAGGAAAAACGCCTTAAAAGCTGCAATAGCAGTCGACTACGAAGAAGAGAGAGCGTACAGCAAAATAAATAAAATAAATAAAAGTGAAAAAGTACGGAACTTTAATTAAGTTTGGTTTTCCCAACTGAACTGACATCTTGAATTACAAATGAAAGACTTCTGTGAAGATGTGCGTGCGATTGTGTTTGTGTGTCTGTCTGCGTGCTGGAGAGCAGACACTGCAGACTAAAGACGACTGGTAAGCTGAGGCAACAATAAACAGCATTCAGCGAAAAGAAAACAACAACAACTGCGACGTGTACGGGAAGCAACGGCAGAAAAGATCACCAAGAGGAAAATTGAGGTAATATGCAGCACCCACAACGCAGCAACTTGCAGCTAAAACGGAAGCGAACAAAAAAACCTAGAAATAAAATAGAAAAGAACAGAAATAGAACAAGCATAAAGTAAGCAAAAGAAACGTGCCAACACACAGATGGACAGACGTATAAATGAACGGAAGCAAGAATGAATGTAAAGACGCACAGAAAGGTGCAGAGCTGCACACACAGACAATCAAACAGACAAACAAACAGATAGACAGACAGGCAGAAGAAACGGAACGTATGAAATCACTGAACAACGAATCGTTTAATGCTGCCAACACGCAGCTGCTGAATGCTGAATGCGCAATGCGTTCAATACAGCCACACGCCATCGATGAAAAGCACTTTGCAAGAAAAATAGGCAACCGGTAAGCGAGAGAAAAACATCGACTACTGAAAATGTGGGCAAGAAGCTTATCAGCGAAATGAATAGATATGCGCTGTGCGACAAACTAACAGCTTTTAAACCATTTAAAAACGCAAGCAGATGTTCGCGCTCACACTCACACACACACAGAAACACACACATATTCGCGCACAGCACCGCCGGCACGTAATAGAGGTTAGTGTGGCTGCTGGGAAGACAACTGCTGAAAGCCAGCAAAAAGAATTTTTTTCATGGATTTTTTTATTTTATTTTTTAATCATTCGCCAGCCAATGCAGCGTTGCGCTGGTCAATGCAGCGCACACAAAAAACCAAAAGTCCAAAATGATTTGAACGGAAGTGGGGAAAAATGATATTGCAGAGAGAATAAAGAAATTCATTGCAGCGTGCAGCAGCACACCGCAGCTTGTCAAAGAACACTTTTGCCGCTTCGATGTGAAATAAAAGTGGAACAAAAAGACCAGGAATTGAGGGGTTTTTATGAAAGTTGACAATTATAGTATTATTTTTTAATTTGAGTTCTTTTTACTTATTATTTATACTTTTTTGTTGTGTTTTGTTTTAATTTAATTTAATTTTTTAATTTTAATTTAATTGATTTTACTTTTTGAATTTTTTTTTATAATTTAGTTTATTTAATTGCATTTTTTTATTTTGTTAGTATTTAATTTTATTTAATTTAATTGTAGTTTATTTTATTTTACTTAATTTAACTAATTTTATTTTTTTTAATTTTATTTTATATCTTATTTTATACTTTTTTGTTTGTTGTTTGTTTTGATTTTCTTTTCTTTTGTTTTTTTAATTTAATTTAATTTTTTACTTTAAATTTATTTGATTTTACTTTTTGAATTAATTTTTTTTAATTTAATTTAATTTAATGAAATTATTTTTGTTAGTACCTTACTTATTTGAATTACTTTAGTTATTTAATTTTTTGTTATTTTATTTTCTTAATTTTAATTTATTTTATTGTATTGTATTGTATTGTATTGTATTGTATTGTATTTTATTGTATTGTATTGTATTGTATTGTATTGTATTGTATTGTATTGTATTTTATTTTATTTTATTTTATTTTATTTTATTTTATTTTATTTTATAAGTATTTTATTTCTTATGACATACTCCTCTAATGTTGCATGCATAGCCTATTTTTTAGTTGGAAATAGAAAAAGTTCCAGAAAGACAAACTAAAACGATGAACCATAATTCAAGGCTTAAATTAATCAATAAAAACCTACTAAAACACTTAGTTATTAATTTCTTTTAACAAAAAATTAAAAATTTGAGCTGTTTTTGTTCATTCCTGAAGCACTGTGCAGCAGCGTGAATGCGATTAACCGTATTGACGTAACGTTGTGTGTACCAGCACGTACGTTCTTTCGTATGATGCGCGTTTCCACAAATAAAGTTGTCCTACTTGGAAGTCGATTCTGTTGGCAACATAAAAAAAACTGATAAATCGTTAATAAACCTTGACTTTATCTTTTTCCTGTCATTCCCCTGTTTAAAAATAAGCATCACATGTATTAAATATTTAGTGTTTGACTCAATATCCAGAAGAAAACCATTTTGAAGCAGAAATATATCAGAAAATTATATTAAGACGCAATTGCAGAGTGATTTCCTTGCACAAATGTTCTTCAACACCTGTGAGGTTAAAGTCAAGTGTCCCTAATTCTTTCTAAAAAATCCAGTCATCTGACTTGTAGATCCTTTTGATACTAACGCAATGCTTCTCATGCTCCTTCTTTCATGCCCAGTGGAAACCCGGTCGACGTGTGGTGCTGTATGGTTTGTTATGCCAGCAGGAATTGGAAACAGATGTTTGCAAATATCTTAAGAAAACTTTCGCCACTAAGGTATTTTCAATAAAGATTATTGACAAGAGAACGTAAATGAAAAACGAAATCCATTGAGTTGCGTAGTGGATGGTGAAAGACGGTGAGAACGATAAAGCGGCGAAAAAATGTGCGATTAGGTTGAGAAAGCATACATAGCAAACAGTTGAAATGTAAACAGTGATGTGCAAATCGCTGGGGGATTTTAAGTCTCTTCTCTTGCATGATTGTAGTTTAGTTGTTTTCCTATCTTTTTAGAAAGACAATGATTCTGTTAGTGGAAATATTGTTTCTAAAAAATTAAATCTGAAAAACTCATATTAGGAATAAATATTAAAAGTAAATAGTGCAAATCATTATTGATATAAAAGTTAGAAAAAAACCAATTACATTTCAAATGTTACTATTACTTATTTTGTATTTCCAAAACTGTTTCCTTTGACTATTTGAATTTTCAAATCTTGTGATAATTCAAGCAAATAAAAATGCATCCAACACTGACAGCCACTTTTCAGTTGCATACACAATGCAATTTTGTGAAACTCTAAAGCAGCTGTTTTATTTGCATACTAAAAGCATGTATGAACATTTTGCCAAAAGGTTTGATATGAAAAATGCCAAACGATTTAAACGCAATGCACCGCACTGCAAAAAGTGCACTCAATCGAATTTAAAGCAGCTCTAATGTTTAGTTATACCAAAGAATATGTTTTATGATTTTGGTTCTACATTGAATTGTTTAAAAATACAATAATTATTTAGTAGCAAATTTCATGGTGTTCATTAAATTTAATCATTTATAGGGACAATTTAAACACAAATTGTATGAAATTTGAAAAAAAAAGGAATTCAAATTGATGTTCAACAAAATTACATTTTACTGTTCAATTTTCTAGATTTAGAGTTTGGGTGAAACATAATGTACATATAAGTAAATAAATCTGGCATGACATGCCTACGGCGAACTCTGGCCCAGGATTATGCCACTTAACGGATCATAATTTGTTATAACTTAAAAGGGTTTCCTTCTATTGGGGCGACACAATGCTTTTTGTGAACATTTCAAGTAACATTTGAGGACATTCGAGAGGTTTCATGCAAGACAATCTTAAAAAATAGCCAATTGTTAGGGCGTCACAATGCTGTTCAGTGAACATTTGAGGACATTCGACATGCTTCATGCAATCTGTAAAGATAGAACCAGAGTTTAGACGAATTCAACATATTAATTTGAAATTATTTATTATTTTATTTTAATTTACTTATCAGTCAGTTTACTAGACGCCAATCACTCAAATTTATTTCAAAGAGCTACAAACTTTGTATGAACAAAACTCTAATCGAATATTGTGGGTCTTTTTTCTCTTATTTTAATTACAAAAACATCAATGTCAGCCACAACAGTGGTTAATGCAAACGACAATGGCATTGACAATGGCATTGGCACTGACAATTTTTATTTATTGCGCTCTCTGGCGCTCATCGCAACACTACAAAAGCCTATAGAATTTGTTGTTGCTATTATTTTGCTGTTGACATATTGCACAGTGCAGTGCAGTGCAGCGAGGTCAGCGTGTTTTCTTTTGCATTTTACCTCGATGACTTTCCCTTTCGCGCGCACCAAGACAAACGCTTTGGTCAGTTCAAAAATAGCAAATAACAAAGTGATTATCTACATTTCCCTATGCCATGTCTTGGCATTTTGCTTTTAGCATTTCCTGCATTTAGCATTACGCTTTATCTATGCAATTTTACTTTGTTTTGTGCTTTTGCATTGCAATTGAAAATATTTATGAAATTTTTGCAAAATGCATTTTAGTTCTTAATTCGAAACGGCCACGTCAACATCTGGCAGCCAATTTGGTGGCATAGAACACAGCGAGAATGGGCAAGAATAAGGGCGGCGGTGGTGGTGGCGGTTCTGGCGGAGGCGGCGGCGGCGGTGGTGGTGGTGGTGCGAATGTAAGCAATATCTGTGTTATGCAAGTCAAATGTACAATTTAAGTAAGTTTATGCGAGCGCTAGTTGTTTAAATTACGCAATTCAATTCAATGTAAAATTGTCTACATTCTAATGATTTACAAAATAATGCATCAAACCTGATAAAAATCATAAAATACAAAATTTAAATTTTACAAGATAAAATACACCAATCGTAATGGATAGTAAAAATATTGCAAAGAAGAAATTTCCACACATTTTGTACATATTCTCAAAGAGTTCAACATTGCCACCAATTTGTCAGCTAACCGCATGCAGCACACACAGTTGCAAATTGTCTGCCACGTTGCTGCAACTCACATTCATGCACCTTCAGTCTGTTCATCTTCCTCATTTCTACAAGCACACAAAATTCAGTTGCATTTCAAAATAAAGTCAAATGCATTTCAAGTGTCTCATACCTGCCTTTCATATGTCTATGCTTGCAGAAGAAAGGTGGTGGTGGTGGTGACAAGGGTGGCAACAAGAGCAAAGCTGGCACCGACAAGGGTGGCGGCAAGGGCAAGGGTCAGGAGCAAAAGGGCGCTGCCGCTGGTGGTGGCGGCGGCAAAAAGGGCGGCAAGAAATAGCATCTTTCGTCAAAAACATATTGTAAGATTTTCTCATTGTTAAGGCGTAGTTATTAAGCACATTGCCTACTTAAGCGTACATATGTATAATACAATAAATACATGAAGAACAAGTTTATATTGAAATTTTTACAACAGCATTAAATATATAATTTTGTTTATTTTAGAGCCAATTGCATTAATCAGTGGCAAAAACATGCACGAATTTTAACTTGTTTTCTGTCAAACAGCGCACGCTGTTTCCAATTTTTTTTATTTAATATTTATGCGAGTGAATCCATATGCAAATAATTTCAAAACGGCATAAATTACATTTGCCAGTGTTTATTTTTATGAATTTATTTGCGTTCATACATACTCACTTGTAACAAGTGTAGGTGTGTGTGGCTGTGTGTGTAATATTGCACGATTATACTTATGTGTGTGTGTGTGTTTGAGGGTAAACATTAACTTAATAACAAAGTCAACATTAAATATTTTAGCCCTTTTATGTTGCCAGCCCGGCAATTGCTCACTTAACATGCAGCATAACATTTTTATTTGCCAATTAGCAGTAGTGGCTGCGACAGCCGTTGGCACGGCCGGATGCGCTGTTGTGTTGCGTTTGCAGTTGCCAGCGGTTGACAGCGGCCAACAGCAGCCGCCTCACTACCGAAACCATTCCTGCGACATGGCACCGAAGAAGGACTTTGACTTTGTTGTGTCGCCTTTGCGACTTGTTGCGGTGACGCTGGCTGTTGGTGTCGATGATGTTGTTGTTGTGGTTGTTGTCGTTGTAGTGGTTTGTCGTTGTCGCGTGGGCGTCGACTGTGTGGCATAGGCATTGAGCATAGAAAAAGAAACATAGAAAATGTTATTATTAATGGGACAAATATTAGTGACGTAAAGACGCATAAAGAACGCAAAAAGAAAATGAAATAAAATATAATTTGGGAAATTATTTGCAGTTGCGCTAAGCCTGAAAACAGGCGCAGTTAATGACTTGCAAAACACAATAATTACATGCACTCAATTCTACAAACTTTCACTTTTTGGTTTTAAGAAGATAGCTTAGAGTTGGCGATTTTCTGCTATTCTTTCGAACACAAATTGTTAAGAAATTAATGACAAAATACTACTATCATAAAATAATTATTTAAAATTGGAATTTCAAAGTTTTATATATGAAAATTAACTAAAATTTACTTAAATATTTACAACTTTTAGTTAAAAGCGTTCCCTTTTTATAAATAATTCAATAATTATTTAAAATTGGAATTTCAAAGTTTTTTATATGAAAATGCTCTAAAATGTACTTAAATATTTACAACTTTTAGTTAAAAGCGTACACAATATAAATATCGTACAAAAGAACATACAAACTTATTAACTGACTTTCTAGGAAAAATTAATAATAATGTGGCCCAAATAGATTTGAATCGTTAAAGCATTAACTCGACATTAAGTGAGCATTGCTTATTCGAATTTAGAACACAAATTAGTTAAGTCTAAGCAGCTTAAGCATAAAAGTTTCACAGAGTTTCAATGCAAATTTTCCATGCACAACAAAAGCAAACAAAGTCAATAGACATACTCATCAAATACCAAATGTCTATAGTAGTTGTAGCTAGCTACAAATCAAAGTAAATATCCTTAAAGAAGAAATGATAATGAATTATAGTGAATAAATTAAATGCCATAAACCAAAGAATATCGAACGCGCGAAAGTACCCACCTTTTCACTGTTCAAGGTGACTGGTCTCTTGCTTGTTGCGCCCATGTTGGCAGGTGTCACAATGGGCAAAAGTGGAAACCACAGCGAAGTGGAGCCGCTCGAACTCAGCGCCAGCACATTGGGATCTCTTTCCTGTACCAAGCCGACTGCAACGGACGCCAGCGCCGGCGACTGTGGTTGCGGTGTCAGCACGCCGAGTTGACAGTTGAAACGGGCAACGGAACGTTTCACATTTGTGGAAATGTGTTCGGCAAATAGCTCAAAGTCGAATGGATCAATGATGTCCTTTAGTGTGTTTTGCAGCGACTGAAACTGTTCGGTGAGCGCGCGTTCATCGCGCGAGACAGCGAAAATGCTTTGCAAGAATTTCAAATCAAAATACAACTGAAGCGCCACATTTTGCGAACTCGCTGTGCACTTGTCAACGCTTAGTGTTTGGTAGTGATGCAAGAGTTGTGCCAGCAGTTGGCCATTGTAGTAGTGCAGCACTTTGGCTGGCAGCGTTTGTGGAATGGCTGTGTTGAGTGTGCGTATGAGAGCAAAGAGATGTGACTGCAGCGAAATACGCGGCTGGTTGGGTATGCGGAATGTCGATCGTATGGCCGTGTCGTGTTCATCCTTCTGCTCCAGCACAACAGTCTCCCAGTTCTGTAAGGTGGCATAGCATAATAGATTAATTGAAATAAATCATCAGCAAGCGCATACATACAGCAAAATCCTCCAGCACCACATCGTGTGTGATTGCGCGTGGAAAATGCTGCTCGTAGTTGTTGTCCAACAAAATTCCATCCACAATTTGTTGCCAAAAGTGCAGACTCTCCTCCTCCATCAGCAAACAAATGCGATTCCAATGATCGCTGCTATTCGCGGCCACATTGCCCACCCACTGACGCCAGCCACTGCGCTGACAAAAGCAGATCTTCAAGTTGGGACAGAGTTCAACCAGTGCCACGCAGCTGCGCACCACAAACAGCAATTCGACGCGCTGCGCCTGCGTCAAGTGCAGACTCTTTACGCGGCTCAGAAAGTGTGTGAGCTGCGCTTCGGCTGTCTCGCGCAAAAACACTATCAGTGCAAGTTTATCTTCGGCGCGTGTGGCCTGCTCCTCCAGCAGCACATTCATCTCCGAAACAATGCCAGCCAGCTGGCAATCGAATTCGGCACACAGCGCAATTATCTCGCTGCCGTAGCCCTTCGACTTCATCAGCAACTTTTTGACTTTGTAATCATCGTTGAGCGCCTGCTCCAAACTCAAAGGCAAATCGGCGGCACACTCTGCCCAAATGTCCAACCGATTGGCAGCCACCTCGGGCAGGGCGCGCTCCAGCGCTTCAAATGTGGTATGCATTGCCTTCGACCAGCTGTCGTGTATGATGTCGCGCACGCGCTGATTTATCAGCGGCACATATTTCAGCTCGTAAAAGTCCAGTGTCTGGCTCAGTTGGAAAGTGCTAATGATGCGCTCAAAATGTAAATTGCGCCGGCATGCGGTGGCCTCGCTTTTGATCTCCTGTATGGTGCTCATAGTCGAGACAAAGTCGAAAAGGCCCTTCAGCTGCACACTGGCAATGCGCTTAGTGTCGGCCAGCCAGTGCTGCAGGTCTTCGCGTACTTGTGCATTGTCCAGTGTTTGTATGTCGAACTTGGGGCGAAAGTTCGAAATAATTTCCGGCAGCATGTGCGAAAATTGCGCGTCGTCGCTGTCCATAAGGACAATGGTGGGCGGAGCATTGGGATCGCTGTGTTCGGTCAGTTTTTTGAACATTAAACCGTTGTCTGAAAGAAGTCAAGTCGAATTAGAAAAAAATCACAATATGTACGTTAAGTTTAAACAAGCAATGTCCCAAGCACTGAACAATGGGCTCTGTTGCACACCCTTTCTGTGTGTGGGGTACAAACATGTAGTAAACTTGACATCAATTTTGTATTCTAACCCAAAAAGCATTTTCCCATCAACTCCATGGTGCTGTTCAGTATCTTCAAGCTGGCCAGAATGCGATCTTTGACGCGCCGCCGTTCTGCTTCCGCATTGCGACTAGCATCGCTCAGACAGCCCAGAAATGCTGCGCAACGCAGCTGCAAGAATGTCTTGAGCACTCCATTCAAGTTATTGTTCTCCAGTAGCAACAGACTCAGCAGGCAGTCCACAGCAGTTTCGGCGTTCAGCTCCTCTCGCTCCAGCACCTCCAACAGACTCTGCTTGATTGTGCCGTGAAAGGGCTTCAGAATCTCCCATTGCTTCTTGGCCACTGGCAAATGTCGCATTAGTGGATTGCCCGCGTCCAGCTGCAGGCCGGTGCTAATGTGCCGGCTGAAGATGAACAGCTCGGTGGCGGCATAGAACTGCTCCTGATCGATGCGTGACCATATGAGCTCCGGTAGCGCAGTCAGCAACTTAATCTGCACCATGGTGCCAAAGTAGTTGTTGAGCTGCTTGTTGGCCGTGCGATTGCGCAGCATATCGGCGGCATCGTTGGTCTCGAAGCCAATCAGCTGCTGCTCGTTCAGCTTGCGGCATTCCGTGCTGATGGACTCCACTTGGGCAATAAGCGAGCTGGAAGATTCCTGCATGGCCACTATGGTGTCGGCTGCTTGCAGCAAGTCGCGATAGCGTTCACTGTGCATAAAAGTGTTGAGGTGGTTTATTGGCACCGACAAATCCGATTTGCTTACCCAACCATCAGACGTAGCTCTTCGCGTTTGTTCTCCACCACTGCCTGGATTTTCTTGTGTACAATGTCGATTTCGGGCACACTGTGCTGCTCGAACAGCGTGTCCACATTTAGATTCAGCAAATTGGAAGCAGACATCGCGCCAGTCAAGTATTATTATGCGGCAAAACAAAAACACCTAAATTTCACAGTCCCATTCAAGCAGCTGTACAATAAAAAACAAACTTTGACACGTCTCTTTGGCATTCGGTGCACGAAAAGCCGAGAGATGGCGCTCGTGCTGCAGCCAAAGGTGCCACGAGTCAAATCTCGTGAAATACCGAATTAGTAAATTTGAAAAATGGGGTTAATATTGAAATGATTATCAATTTGAGATGCAAAATGGTTTGTTGCAATACATAATTATCTTATGAGTAATTTGCTTAGATTAGCCGTCATGTAATCAAATAAATCCACTCATGTCTTCAACCAAATGGCGATGGCAACTCTGACTGTAAGCTTTTGTTAACATCCATGGTGTATGCTGCTATTGCACACAAGATGGCGCTATGTAGTACAGTTAATTTTGCTACGCAGTCAATAATTTTTCAAATTGAAATAATTCAAGAAATCAGAAAGCACAACTTTTCTTATATTTTCTGAAAATCATTCAAATAAAAAATTATCGCAGAGTCCGACAAATTTGCCAATAGTTAAGCCAGCCAGTCAGCAACATGAACTACCTGGTGCAACGCGGCAAAGTACGCGGACAGGTCATAAATGTTCCCGAGGGCTTGCCGGAGCTGCTGTCAGACATCACTCGCGAGGTGCTGCGCTGCCAGCCGACCACCGAGTGCCTCTGCCAGTTCATAATCGACTACCTGCACTCGGTGATAGTGGCGCGCGAAAAGGCTTCTGGTTAGTAAGTGGGCGGTGGGGTGCATCAGCAATCTGGCAATTCAACGTGCCATAACCACTTTTTGTTGTTGTTGTATACACAGCGGCCAAGAACATTATCGAGCGTGCGCTGCGCATCGTGGATGAGATCATAGCGGATATGTGCATCTGCGACATTGGCAAGATGAAGGCCGACCACATGGCCGCCGCCATGGAGGAGTGCTTCAAGCGTTTCCTGGAGCGCAAGCGGTGCGAAGAGCGCAAAGAGAGGGAGATCATACGATTCGACGATGAGGACATGCTGGACGAGTTGATCAGCCGCTGCCGGTTCACCGAGCACGATCTGAAGATTTCGCGTCCGCTAATCGAGGACGCCTACAATCGTTTCGTGGACGCCTACATGCAGGCTGCCGAGGTGCCAAACGCTTTAACAATTGCATTCGTCGAACTTGAACAATTATCTCTACTTTAGGGTACCGAAGGCACTGAGGCGCTGTATCTGTACTTCAAAGAGCGTGAACGTAAACGTCTTGAAGCGGAAACCCAAAATCATGCTGCCATTAAAATTCAGGTCCTCCATTGACTTAAAGTTTGAGTTTGGAAAAATCATAAATATTAGCTTAATTGCAGTCTGTCTATCGCGGCTTCAAAGTGCGAAATTCCATGTTTCTGGACAAAGAACAGCCGAAGAAAAAGCCCTGCCCGCAACTCATAGTAATGCAGATTAAATTTTACTTCACTTTTTTCATTTCCGTCTGCTTTCTTCCCGTTTCCTTCTCTTCAAATTGCACCAACTGAATTTTGTAAATAGAAAGTGGTCTGCAAAGTAATTTTCACCATATTTATTATTTACAGGAAGAGATAGAGGAAGAAGGAGAGGAGGAGGAAGAATTACGAGTCGAAGAGAGTGCAGTGGTAAGTGTCCATAAATACGTTTAATACTACTTAACATTAATAAAAAAAAAATACAATTATCTTTGCAGCCTACCAATGCAGAGGAGTCTAATATGGTGAGTGGTCAGCTAGGAGTCTTGAATGTTGCATCGATTTCATATTAATATTATATATTTTTGTAATTCACAACAGTCTGAAGCCGTTTGCGAGCCACCGTCGTTGGTAGATGTTGGACCACCTAAGGTATGTGTCAGCGATCTGGAAGCTCCATATAGCGTATTAAGATTTTGCACTTTGTTTACTTTTTAGCTACCGGCAGAACCGTCTGCTGTACGTGGTGATGTACACGCGCAGTTCAAAACAGTTGTGGCTAACTTGTGCTTGTTCATTCTAATAGCCGGTCGAAACTGAGACCAAGACAATAGATTTTGCACTTGAAGTGGACGTAGCACCAGAGCCTGAGGCACCCGCACCCGCACCGGCACCAGAGCCTGAGCCCGAACCACCCGCTGCCGAAGCAACAGCCGAAGCCGAATCTCCCGGAGAAGAAACCGCCGTCGAAGTGGAGGACTCCGCACCAGCCGCCGAATAAAATTTATGAATTGTGCTTTTTGGCTGCTTTGGAGTTTTGTTTCATATTTTCATCGCATGTGCCATAAACATATGAACACACACTCATACATACAGATGTGACAATAAAGGGATGGCACTTAACTCTGTGACGAAATCTCCATACCCACAGAACTCAAATCGCGCTCTATTCGTGCTGTGCTATGTCGTCCGAAGTAAATGTAATGCGCCGCCTCAACGTTAACCTTTTGCTTTGCTGGCCTAAGTATGTAAGTTTTTTTACATTATTCTTTATGCATGCCGGTACAAAATTATATTCATGGGCAAAGTCATAAAACGCAAGCGACCGATTTTATGAACCGTATTATTAAATTGTGCGCATACCGACTGCCAGTGCCGCTGCTGAAGCGCACAAATATGATGTGGTGGTACGGGGAATGAGTTAAGTTATGTTGCAGACGTCCTTAAATCACATGTCCTTGAAAAGTATGGCTGTCTATGCGTGGGCGAGTGTGTGCGGCTGCAAGGGGTTTAATGGCTAAATTGAACTTTAACAACTTGAACATTGCAATGTTCTGTTCACTGCTTCGAAGAAGAAGAAGAATGTAGGCTTGAATGTGGGTTGTGGTTGCAGTGGGAAAAACTTACTGTCGCTCACATTTGTCAGTTGCCAGTGCGAGACAATTAACATAAAGCGGCAGCTACTGTGCACTGCAAAAACCAAGTCAGGTGATGAATGCGTAAAATCCTGAAAACAACGTTGAAATGAGACCTGAAAGAACACAAATATGTCGTTAAATAAAAAAGCGGCAATAAAATTGGAGCGTGACATTTGCCGGGCCGCTACTTGTGGCGGCTTTTTCAGATTTTTCGTCGGTAAACGAAACATCAGATAATGTAGAGGCGCCGGCCGCGCTGGCCACACGCAATTAACGCGTTGCATTATGTTGCAAATGTCGGTGCAAAGGAAAGAAATGCAAAGGAAAGAAATTAAATGATGTTGTTGCCAAAAGCAAATATTTGCGGTATTCACAACACATTGAAAAGTCTTGAAAGTCTAACAAATTAGTTTGAATGAGCTACTAATTGTTGTACAGGATTCCAAAAAATTTTACAAAACTTTAAAAGCTATACAGAAACACCACTCATGGGCAATCAAGGAATCGTTGGTTCCCTGCGTAATAAAATTATGAGCCTTACCGCTGCCACCGTTGGCAATGCCAGTTGAAACTTTAAAGCTTTGCATCTCTCAACTCACAAACGCTGATTGGCCTTAACGTTTGCGCTTTTAAAATGCAAACAAGAAATAATAAATAAATTTCAGCTAAAAACAACAAGCTACCAGCAACACACCAATAACAGCGGGCAAATTTCACAGTAAACAAGTTATTCGCCGCCACTTCAGTTCCCGAGAAATGAGCTATCGCGCTTTACACTCGCCAAAATAAGATATAATCCTGTGCCGCGTTTGTGGTTGTTGTGCTTGTTTTGTTTGTTTGTTTGGGCTGGTTGCATTCGGTTTTGTAATTCTGTAGAATTTCTACAGTGATCGTTGCTGGCGAGCACAGCCAGCAGAGATTTGCAGATGTTATCCGCAGCACTGCAGATACAAGCAGTGCACATATTGGCGGTATTCACAATGGACAGCGAATGTGAATAAATTAAAAACGAATTCATTGGTGGCAGAATTTTTATATATTTTACTCTGCTGGAACTTTGGTAGAGCAGATTTTAAAAGTACACTTAAAGTGTTCAGAGTTGCATAGACCTGATTAAAAGGACTTCTACTGCCTTAATTCGTACTGAAATATTTTGCATTCTACAACCAGAGCTGCGTGATTACCTCAATTTTTTCATGATAAGCTTAGCAGCAAACGATCTGCAGACAGCTACGTTTTCAACAAAAGTGGAATGTTTTAGTTGTGAATGTCTTTTTTATTATATTTTATTGTACGTGTTTAATATTGAAACAGCAAAACGTTGTATGGCTAAGGAAGTAAGGAAGTGTTAACATGAGAACTTTTAATGCAAAAGCTACCAGAAAATATTACCAACACAATAATCATAATTTAGTCATTGAGAAATGAAGCGTCGAGACGCAGAACATGGACGCAACAAGCACAAAACAACAACAAAATATTTACGAGTATATAGCCACTGATTTTGAAGTTTCAATAAACTAAAGTGCGGAGCATAAAAGGAAGTAACAGAAAGTAGTTTAGCAAAATTTCGCATTTTAAATTTTATACAGAAACCAAAAAAATTTATTTGTTTAATTTTTTGTTCAATTGTGGTTGTCGCTGAATGTTTGGTTTAATTGGAAGATTAAAATAAGAGCTCAAAGAAACTCTGATTTAATGTCTGAGAAGGCTTCAAGTTGTGCTTTAGTTGTTACTGAATGTTTGGTTTAATTAAAATAGATTAAAATAGCAGGTCAAAGAAAATGTAATTTGATGTCTGAGAGGGCTTCAAGTTGCGCTTTAGTGGTTGGAAAAAAGCAAAAAGTGGGCAAGAACAGAAGGGAAAAAGGGCAAAGAGAGTAGAGTTTCTCTACCATTCAATCGGCAATTGTGAACTTATTCTCATAGAATAGAAGTGGGAAGTTTTGAGCAAATTCTTTTACAAATCTTTGCCAATGACTCAAACAATTTAATTCCAATCTAAACCCTTCAAAAGGTATTCATCTATAAATTGCCTCTAAAAATTTCTACCATATAGCGTACAATCGTTTGTCCTACCGACCGTTGGTAGCGTCACTCGACTGACTTTCGTTGCGCTCCCTTTGCATTGGCCCTAACGCCTACGACACTGACCCAAGCGACCAACAACAAACACCTTCGCCCATATTATTAACCGCTGTGCCGGTGTCACCGGGTGTGCGCGCCGTACAGGCAAATTGATCGCGCCGCTCGCGATTTCGGCTGTGTGCCAGTGCGGCGATATGAGTGCAATCAGCTATCGGCACCAGCGGTGTTGAAGTTATTGTTAAGTGTTGTGACCTCTAACCGGCGCGGCAGGCCACATGCTGCGTCGCGGCGGCCAACATGCCCAACGATTGCGGGCGCTTTTGTTTTTACAGACTGCAATGGTTGCCTTGTTGTTGTTTCATTCGAAGCCCATTGACGTCACAACAAGCAACAGATGACGATTTGGCCCGGATGCGAATTGAAGCGATTGTTGTACACACAGATTTGGTATGTTTGTTGCAGAAGTTGAAGTCAGCTTCATGACTGAAATACTAACAATGAAATAATTCGTTCTTTTAAGCAGATCAGACTGAATTCTTTGTTTACTCAAACATTCTTCGTTATTTGAGCAACTCAACAACATTGGCAAATGCGATGTTGCACAGTTGCAAGGAGCAGTTGGGCGACCTGTAGCGCAGCAGTTGAACCAATACAGCTACCAAATTAAGTAATTAAGGTGACATGTTTGCCAACAACCCACTCACTGCAATCGCAGCAACAAACAGCTGAAAATGCAGCACAACAAAATCGAAATCAACAACAACCACAACGGCAGCAAATTGTTCAATTTTGGGTGGTATTTCGAATGAAATTTCCTGGGAATGACACCTACGCGCACTGTCGGCCGTCATCAGCGTCAACAGCAACTCACACCAACAACAACAACATCAGACCTACCACACTACACCACACTGTAGCACAGCAACAACACTGTCTGCTGCCGATCAATTCAACAACATTGCAATTTTAATCAGTGGAATAATTTAAATATTCCGATTAAAGCGCAAACGCGACGGCTGCATCCCGAACCGCAGCGAAGCGTAGCAGTCAAAGGTGGTGGCAGACAGACAGACTGCCAACGGTCGCAATTCAGACACACCGGCCTACACGCAGAGGCAGCCGCTTCTGTTGTTGTTATTGTTGCTGCTGCTTTGTTAATTCATTCATGAAAGCGATGAAGTCAACACCTCAGCGGTGGCAGCCCGCTCGACTGCGCCTGATTTGCTGGTGGCCGCCTTCAACTCGCACACACACACACACACACACACACAATAGTGGCGATTCGATGCAAATCAGTTTTGCATCGCGCTCGCGCTTATCGCCAACAGTTGCTACGCCATGCTGCATGCAACACCGATTGTTTCTGTTCGCCGCTCGCTAATGAATCATTTTTATTGTGCGCAGCCGCGGCGCCGCTGGTAGCCGCCGATTGTTGTTCGTTGTTGTCACGCTGACTGGCCCAAGTGTGGCCAGATTGTGGCGAAAACATTTGGCTGACTGGCTGCTGTAGTTTTGCGAATTAATTATGCACACCGTTCGTATATGTGGTGGGTTTTTACGCTCCTGCTGCGGGTCCTGATCTTTGGACTGCTGTGTTAATTGTTGGCCTTGCCGTGCTGTCTTCGAATGCCAATCAGTTGGCTCTGGAATGGCTTTATTTAGCAGGAATTTACTGCCGATTGCTCGTATCGGCAAGTTGCACTTATTTTATTTGAACGTTGCCTTGTGTCTGCTGGCGCTGGGTGTCCTGATTGTACGTGCGCGGCGCCCACCGCAACGCCTCAACGAGTTGGTGTCAATGTTCTTAATTCTTTTGCTTAATTGGGCCACCCAACGTATGGTTTTTTCTCTAATATCATAATTTATTCCTTTATACGTTAAATGTGGCATGAGAGGTTGTGGTGCTTTTGCTGCAATCAGGCTTAATTAAATATTGTTTCCATAGAGGAGGAGCCAAGAGTTGTCTGTAAGAGTCAGAAATTGTGTCCTTTGTCTGATTGAGGGAGATAGAAAAAAAACGAAGAGGGGAAAAGTCCAGACAAAGCATTGCCTGTAATCTCCAAAGTCCAAAGTGTGAGGACTGTGCTCTTGATTTGCTATGAGAAGCTTCAACAAAAAGTATCAGCTTCGAAAAGTGAATCCTCTAAGCCCCTCTAAGGAGAGACTCTGGTCTCTTTAATCACTATTATCGAAACTATGTCGGTTGTGTAAGAGGAAGAGGAGCTACGTGTTTTAGTTACGAATACGAATGAGTCTTAGTTCAAAGGAGTTTCTGTGTCTGGATTCCCATCCTTAGTCGGCTTTTTTCAAAGCAGGTGGTGAAAAGCTTCATAGACCCTGACGTCTACTTATCAGTATGTCATATTCTTACAGACTAAAATCACCCAGTATTCGAAGACTTGCCTATCCGAAGAGTTCCTTTATGTCCCCATACTCAACTTCTGCAATCGTCTGTCAAAGTGCCATGAAAGCCTCTTTGTTTTGTCTTTGATGATGTATACTTTTAAAAAAAAAAGTTCCTGGTGTCGAATGCCACAACTTGTTTAACAAAGTTAGCTTTTAAGATTATCCCTTTTAACTACACAACTCCTGCTGACATTTGCCTGAATCCTTTCTCGTATGCATGCCATCCTTTGAGGTTTGGCTTAGCATTTTCTAAGCCGTTTATATTGTTTGCTCTCTTTTACTCATCTCCTATTAGTTGTAAGTGTTATTAATGAGAAATTTGTATGCTCTACTTTGTAAGCTGGTGTATTGCTTTGGTATCTATCGCTTTTATGCTGACATACAAATTCTTAACTTTGTGTTCTAAGTAGATCCTTTGAGGCGCACACACATTCCTTACGAAGTACTAATGTCTGTTTATATAATTCATTATATTTTCACTTTGGCTTTGTGTGCTAAATGCAAAGTTTACATATGCCATGTCATGTTTGTTGGTGGAACGTATGCATTTTTTTTACATGTATGTAAATGTCTCTCTATCTAAATGTCTATGTGATGTATAGTTTCCTAAACCGATAAGCGAAAAAAATGAAATTTTCTATGCTCAACGTGTGACCCACAAAAAGGTCAACAACTACTACAGACCTTCAACCAGTATAGATCACAAAGTAGGCGAACGACAAGAGTCTCACAGGATCCTTAACAGCTGGAAACCGAGCATTAATATGTACGGAGAAAAGGCTTGAAACCAAGAATACATTGTATACCTCTAGGAGTAATTTTTTTCTACGCATTTTGGTTTTGAACTGTGTGCTCAATACGACGTTACTTCCATAATTCCACTCCACCGTCGCCAAAATTTTTGAGCTTCGCTTTTTTTCATCAACTCTCAGAAAAGTACCAGATCGGGCATAACCAAATTGATTTAATTTAATTTACTAAGCATTTCCTTTCACCACTAAAACACGTCTAACTTACTTACATACAATAACTATACTCAAATTCGTATATCGAGTACGCACTTATAAACAAACACTGCAAGCGCCAACTCGAACAGGTCGCTCGTTCTGTGCGCTCGAACATTGCCGGCACCTGCAACTGCCACAGCAGCTTTGCGACGACAAGCGGATTGTGTTGCATAGTTGTTTATGGCAGAAGCAGCACCTACTTGTTGTCATCAATTAGGTAACAAGCACACGCGACCCATAAATACCGGATCTGTTGCTGGTACACAAATATCGCAGCCAGCGCGCGCCGTTGAAGCCACTTTATCAGATTTATGGAAGTCAAGTCAATGAAACGAAATACGAACTGTTTAATTGCATTGCAGCGCGAAATTGCACGAACCTACAACAGTCGATCGCGTATGTTGTATTTTGATAACCGCAGACTGGGATTGTTTCGATGAACCTGGACAAGCTGAAAGCAGATATAGCATCAAGTAGGCGTTTCATGCATATATCTGTAGAAAAGGTTATTTAATTGTTAACTATAACATCAACAGCAAGGAGTGAATCGAAAATCGGAGATCATTGCGTGGTTTTGGTGTAAGGTCCAAGAAGCTTCAAGAGTTCAGTGATGAAGAAAACTGCTTCTCTGAATGTTCAAATTGCAGAAGGAAATCGGCATTGGTGAAGAAATTAAATAAATAAAATTGAATAATAAAAATTGATTAGAAGAAAGTGAACTTAAATACAGAATTTTACTAAATCACTGGCAAAGACTAAATAAAGCCTGTTGGTTCGAAGATCAAGTTGAGTAATGCCACCTTCAAAAGCCTTGAAGCTTTTTCTCACCTTCAAAACTGACTAAAAATCCATGCGTTATTATACAAAGAACTTGGGGACCTGAAACAATACATAATGTAAAACCAATGGTTATAGACTCTGGTTAACCATTACAAAAATATTATAAATATGGAGATGAGAAAAAGTGTAGAAAACTTGCGCCTGATTTCCAACCCCATTCATGAACTATGACTTTTGTAATAAATATTTTCTCTGTCGTTTTATTTGTAGTGCGCGGTGCTGTTCTTCACAACCGGCCAAGATTTCAGCTTCGGCCATCATAATTTATGTCCCACAGCGCATGTCGCCACAGGTACATAGCACACTTTGTGGCAACTTGCGCTGTAAACAAATGAAGTACTAAAATAAATGGCCAATTTGCTGATTATGAAGAACATGCAATGAATTTTGCATTCGGTTTCACTTATGCATTCGTTTTAGTTTTTTTTTTCATTTGTTTTAAGGGAATATGTCATCGATGTTAATGCATTTGCAGTTAATGAGAGACGACAAGATCTGATTGTGGCAACAGACCATAAAAACTCATTGCGATTCTTGGGTTGTTTGGGAACTAATTAAAAAACAGCATTACGAAAAGTGTTAGTTGGATATAGAGGCAGATATACTTACATACATATGTAACGATATAAGTAAACTTGTATTCTAATTATGATTGTGTGTGTCAAATTATGATTCTGTGTGACTCAGAGGGTCCCTGGTTCGAATGACGACTAAGTCAATTCATTTTCAATTTATTTTCTATTTAATTGGTTTCCAAATTTTGTTTTTGCAATTATGATTCTGTGTGTGTATCATAACTCGAAGGGTACTTGGTTCGAATGACAACCAAATCATTATCAATTTGTTTAAAAATTTGTTAAAATTTTTTTTTTGCAATTATGATTCTGTGTGTGTATCATAACCCGGAGGGTCCCTGGTTCGAATGGCAACTAAGTCAATTCATTTCCAATTTGTTTTCTAATTGGTTTCAAATTATTTTTTCGCAATTATGATTCTGTGTGTGTATCTTAACTCAGAGGCTCTATGGTTCGAATGACGATTTAACCAAATCATTATCAATTTGTTTAATAATATTTTCTCCAATCATGATTCTGTGTGTGTATCATAACTCAGAGGGTCCATGGTTCGAATGACAACTAAGTCAATTCGTATTCAGTTTGTTTTCTGAATGGTTTCTTGTGGATGGGAAAAACTATCGAGCACGCTCGGCTATCTAACAATGACCACGCCGATCTCTGGGCACTACCAATGCCATGACAAAGTGCCTCAAGTGCAGCGTGTAGGGAAAACCTTTCAAAGACCAGCCGAAAAATTGCAATTCGTTGCACTCGACCTAAATTGGCGCAACCGAAAACGACACATTAAATGCACTGCAATAGTCGCCTCCGCTGCTGACAATTTCAGCTCGCATCCAGTCCGCATCGGTCGCACTATGGCAGCACTGGCAATTTGCATATTCTGGATTTTACACGCATTCACCGCTGCCGAAATAACCCGTGTCAGCAGCTACGGGAATGGTAACTGTCCATCTCTTCACTTTTTCAAACGCTAATGCCTGTCTCGCAGCGTTGTTCTCGCCGCGCGACGCAACCAGCACACTGGACGGTGTGGCCACATTTCCGGTGCCGTTTCACGTGTCGGTGCAGGAGAGGGAGAGCGACACGTACAACCACCTCTGCGGCGGCACAATCATACACGAGCAGATCATAGTGACCACGGCTCACTGCTTCTACAAGCAGAAGAATCCGAAACTCATCAGTGTAGTGGTGGGCTCCAATCGACTGTCGCTGGACACGGCTTCACGCTATCGAGTGGTTAAAATTCTGGAACACGAATATTTTGATCTGGATTCGTTGTCTGGGCGCGACATTGCCTTGCTGAAACTTGATCGGAAGCTGCACTTCGATGGCAAGCGTGTGGATAAAATAAACTTCAATCTGACGCAGAATATCGAAGATGCTGTGGAGAGCTATTTGGTTGGTTGGGGCGACAATGCCATGGACGGTCAGGACTTGCAGTTGGTTAGCTTTCAGACGCTGGACTCGACAACGTGCCGCACGGAGTACGATTTCATATATGTCTCGGCGACAGACGTTTGCGCCATTAGTCATAGGGGACGTGGTGCATGCACGGTATGTGGTTTATGTGCTTTGGGGTTTTGATGTATGCGCTGAGCACTGATTGAATGCTATGCAATTGCAGGGCGATTCCGGAGGCGCACTGGTAGACATAGAGTTCAAACAGCTCTACGGAATGTTGTCCTATGGCAGGGTGGCTTGTCAGCAGGGCGAAGTGTATGTCTTTACGAGTATGTTTCGTTTGGTTGACTGGATTGCTAAAAATATGAACAAGTTGCTGAAGTATTACTAAAAGTTAGAGAGTTGTTATTCGCTCATATGAAATACATATGACTACGAATTTCGATTACTTGATACATTGTAGTATGTACGTAAGTTTGTAATGTGATTTTGCCTACGTACATATAAATGTATCTAGATACATGTTCCAGTATGCCAAAATTTCAGATACTTAATTTTGGGATTAATCCTTTGCATAGTTCCAACAAATAGGCAATAGAAGAGTGATAACAAAGATACGAAAACACACTTTACTATCTTTGGAAATATGTAAATTTACACAGAAATAACTACCACGCGGGTCCTTTGACAAGACTAAAGTATAGCTTCTCATAAGCATATTTCCGAATAAAAAAAGCGTATAGATTTTACTCTCAGAGAAAAGACAATATTTGCGAAAAGAAAATATTCAAATCCAATCATATGAATTCCACCTACATATCCAACTCGAACTGCATATCATCCAAAAATGTCCTACAATGCCGGGCAGCAATGGAAGGCAGTCTTCATATTTATTGTTCGCCGAGGCCTAAAGGCATAGAGGGAAATGAGACAGTGGATACAGTTGCCAAATGTGGTGTCAGCCTTCGAACTGAGCAGATCGTAAGGGTGCTGATGCCACTTCGCATTTTCTACAAGGACTTGGAGAACAGCATGCAAGGAAAGACAGAGGCTAGGTGAAGAAACTTAAACATCTGCCGAACTGCAAGAATGCAAGAACCACTTAACTGCACAAACTTTGCAATTGGACTATCTCGTTCAGAAACCGATCTCCATCTGGCCTCGCTAAGGACCCAATAAGGGTCTATGTTCGGCCATTCGTGGGCAACCAGTTATACTTACCGACCTAGCAAGAGGTTGCAATGCGACCTACGACAGTTAAATTCAGCAGACTAACATCACAGCATTAAATTTTGTAGGTGTTGCCAGTGACGGTTTTTTGGGGATTCAAAACCCCAAATATATGTTTCTTACAAATATTTTGGGTGCCAAATTATGTGTACGTCCACGTTTCTCAACTACTGTCTTTGCTCAACTACTGTCTTTGCTTAGTTTAAAAACCTCTTAACAGGTTTTGAAATACAAATTTGATGATCTATGCGTATAGCCCAATTAAGAGCCTAAGGCCTAACTTCTTCTTCTTCTTATCATTATAGTTAGACTTTCTTCGAATTATCATATAAAATGAGAGCAGTGTGACTAAATAGTTACACACAAATTTTTAATAGAAACCCTGTCGTCATCATATGAAAACAATTGAAATTTAACACACAATTATTAAGTAACTAACAAATTTTGCACTGTTAAAGTTCAATTAACTAATATCTAGGACCAATTAATTAAATAACAAATCATTTGTGAATGTAAAAAATATCATTTGAGAAATTATAGCATCTCAACGTCAAATCATTTGGTTCGTTCCTGCTATAAACATTTGAGCGGAGCGTGAAAGAATTAAATTCTTCATATTTTTTTTTTTAATTCGCATAAAGAATATTAGTGTCCGACCGAAACCACTTTTTTGGGCCGAAACCGAAACCGAAACCGAATATTCGGTTTTTTTTTAATATTCGGCCGAAACCGAAACCGAAACCGAAACTTTCTAGTTGAAATAAAAATCACCATATCAAGCACTTTTTTCAACAAACGAATTTTACATTAAGTAAATAAAGAACAAACAAACAAACATAGCATAAATAAATAAATACTTATTAATAAAAACAATTTATTCATTTTTTAAAAACGTAAACCAGAAGAAATCACCCTTTCGTACCTTACTCGATAATATTCAAAATTAAATAATTTAATATTATATGCTAAAAAAAGAAGTTTATTTACATTGCTGGCATCTAAATTACTCCTCCTTTTAGTATATATCTGCTACACAGTAAAATGTAAAAAATATTATAGAAAGTTTCGGTTTCGGCTATTCGGCCATTTTTTGGCCGAAACTGAAACCGAAACCGAAACCACTTATTTGGGCCGAAACCGAAACCGAAACCGAATATTCGGTCGGACACTAAAGAATATGAAAATGAAGTATGAGTGTAACCACTCAAAGGCAACTAAAGTTAATCGATTTGGTTTGGGAACCAAATGTAAATTTTTTTTATTTATTTTTAATTTATTTTTTTTTATATTTCATTTTTAAAAAAAATTTTTTTTGTTTATAATTTTTTTTTTCGTTTTACTCTTTGGATTTTGTACTCTGTACTCTTTGAATTTTACATTTTTTTTTTGATATCAGGTCAATGTGATCTTAACTTGTCATGACTTGTCTCAACCGTATACATCTTAGCCCAACCTTATCGCCAAATATTAACGTAAAATCTTGACAAGAATTTATCACATCTTATCTCGTTGCCAGATCTTATCTGTGCCAATTTCGAATATGTTTTTATATGTAAATAGTAATTCAACTGTCCACGCGCCAATTCGAACAAACATGCTACAATCCCTCGATTCACAGTGAAACTTTAAAACATTAAAATGCTTGGAATGCGCTTACTAATCCCCTTGATGAGCTTTAAGATAGTAAAAATACTTCACGTAACCATAAATACCACGCATTGCACCAACGCACTGGCAGTGTTCTGAACTGAATCGTTGTGACAATGCATCGTCAATCGGGTTTAACATTTTTAATTTTGCTGCTAACTTTGGCCGCAACTGTTGCCAGTCGCCAAGTGGATGAAGGATCGCAAATACCTGCCGCTCCAACATCCACCACAATTGAGCCAACGGAAACCTACGACGAGGATAACGCAAACGACTGGAGCGTCTCGTCTGTGGAGCTGTCGGAGGAGCTGCAGAATCGCTCACGTATCAATGGCGGCCAAGTGGCCAGCGAGATTGTGCCCTATCAGGTGTCGTTGCAGTCGCGTCGGCGCGGCCAGTGGCAACACTTCTGTGGCGGCGCCATAATCAGCGCCAATCATGTGCTGACCGCCGCGCACTGCCTGGACCGCATGACCGCCAACGCCATAAGCGTTGTGGGCGGCACACTGGCCTGGCGCAATGGTGGCGATCGCCACAGCGTTGTGGCCAGGCGTATGCATCCGCAGTTCTCAACCAGTCCGCTAATCACTAACGATATTGCCGTGATTAAGGTGACACCGCCGTTCAATGTACAGAAGCGAACAATTGGCGCCATTAGTTTGGGCAGTTACGGTCGTGTGGGCGATAATATTCCGGTGCAGCTGACCGGCTGGGGATTGATGACACCGACCGGAGCGGGTGCCCTGCCTGAGCAGTTGCAGTTGCTGAACTATCGCACAATTTCGAATGAGGAATGCACCAAGAAGGGATTCCGTGTGACGGGAAATGAATTATGCGCCTTGGGCGAGAAGGGACGTGGCGCCTGCATGGTGAGTGATGTATCCAGCCCAGTAAGAGTGCGACAACTTGTTTCAGTTTTTCGCTAATTTTCTCGACTAATGAAAACCCAGACCAAGCACACTAATGCCAATCTATTCCTGCTATCACAGGGTGACTCTGGTGGTCCGCTGGTGAAACCGTACGGCACGCCACAGCTGGTGGGCATCGTCTCCTACGGCACGTCCACATGTGCCCTCGGCCGACCCGATGTTTACACAAGAGTGTCAAGCTTTTTGCCATACATTAATAAAGTAATAACCAGCGAAATACCGTAAAGTTGTAAAAATGCCTATTGTAAAAATTAAAGCTTGAAATTGTCTGAACAGCGATATGACAACAAACTAAAACCAAAGAATTTTCTTCAAAGCAAACAAATTCAAAGACCAAAATGTACTAAAAGTGCGGCTTCGCCAAGACGACGCGCGCGGTCATTGTGAAGAACGTACATACGTCGAAGAGCGTTGAAGACACGCTTGAAGCAATCAACTTTAAAGCCTGCAATGCATAACCTACGCGGTTATGTGAATGCTGTTGTTGTTGATATGGTTGTTGTTGCAGTTCTAGTTGATGTTTGGCCAGCGCAGAGACTAATTAAAAAATCGCGTACAAATATTCGACACAGCTGGCACTATGCGACTGTGGCATTAGGCCTGACTGACCTGGCAGTGCGCTGATACCGATTCAGCACCGCGTCTAATGCGAAAAACAATTTATCGCAAATTTAGTTTGGTTTAGATTTTATGCGATGTTTTGTAGCAGAATTTTAGGCTTGACTGGCGTCAGACTTGTCTAATGCTTTGTTAAGCGAAGCAAATGAAACGACGACAAGAACGAAGAAGAGCTGTGTTAATGTTTAAAGGTTTTTAACGGCTGTATTGTATGAAATTTTAACAAATATATATCAACTTAGGATGCAGCAATAAGCAGAGAATGCAAACGGGAATACTTACACAAAGTTGGAAAAATTGCTTTAACCCTAATTCCCAGAAGTGAGCCTCACAGTCTCACTAAAGATTTCAAATGGTGATAAATCCAAACGATTTTCGATTCCATTATTTTATGTAATCCTCTAATGGAATGTTAGAATTATATTGCATTTATAAATTGAACATTTTAGACAGTTTTTGTACTTTTTAAACAAATGTTTTCAGCACTTTTCTGATAAAGATTTGATACATTTCCAGTCCTTCAGTGGGCTTCAACTGTTTCAACTGTCTTATCCAAATCTAATTGGATAGGGGACCACATGAAGGCCCTAGAAATCTGTAGTAAAGTTGCAAAAATTACTTTAAGAACATTCTTCTGATAACGATTTGCTACATTTTCAGTATTTTGGTGGGAATCAGTAGAAACATCCTTCAGTTTATTCGGCTCGAAATGTTTCAACTGTCCTATCCAAACCTAATTGGATAGGGGAGTACATGAAGGCCATAAAAACATACCCCCAATGGATCGGCTTTATACAGTGGCGCACACTGGATTTCATTTTGGGGGGAGTTCATGCACAAATTTTGAAGCCAGTACAATTTGTCACCCACAAATTTGGAGGAAAACGGATAATTGAGTGATTTGAATTCCAAAAACCCCTTGCGGGCCCCACAGGACTCAAATCTCTTTACTACTTTACTACTACTACTTTACTACTACTACTTTACTACTACTACTTTACTACTCTTTACTAATAGAACCAGTAAGACCTTCAATCGAATTTAAGAAGACGTTGAATAGTTCTCTATGCTGGCTCGCCCTGGCTGGCAATCTTGTCTGTGCTACAGTTAACTGAACCTTGCCTTGAAAACCAATATAGATTAGTTTGCAATATAGCTTTCTATTGCTTAGAACAGTTTTTGACGCATCCACAAGTATTCAATTGTAATCTAAATTAATTCAACCGGAAATTGGCAGCAAATTCCTTCAGTTCATAAAGCAAAGCGTCACCAACCTTCACGAACCAAAACATTATGCAACTGTTTGCTATTTCCTCTTTCTTCATCTCACAAATGTGAGAAACTAAGTATGAACAATTTGGGAAATTGTTTATGTCGCTGTCACCAAGCGCTGTTTACTCACTGCCGCCGAACGGCGAGAAACTTGCGCTGCGTGCACATAAATTCATTTAAATCAATCAATTCAATTTGTTTGTCAATAAAACTTAAATGAGTATTTCATTTAAACAAATTAAAATCGACCCAGTTGAATGTCGCAATCTGTGGCACACCAGCGCCGTACGAGTACCTCAACGCATGCTGCAACAAGCTGCACACACAAACGACAACTTTAATTGTTGCTGATGAATAAAAGTTGCTATCGTCGGTGCGTGGTGTGCAACTACGCCACTCGATATTTCAATATTAAATCACTCACATATACATACAAATGTAAGTATATGACTCAGCCTACGTCTAGCGTTGCTTTCTTTGTTATTGTTTTGAAAATCAGTTCGCCGAGCAGCAATAAGTGAGTGTCGCTTGAAAGTTTAGGCGCAGCAGCGCTGTTGCCATTTCATTGCCAATTAAAATCAAATAAATTTACCCGTTGCTTGACATTCGCTGTCGGTTGATTCACTGCGACCCAGCAATCCGACAAAGTCCAACACAAACGACACATTGCGCAGTGGCCAAGTGGCAGTAATGATTTGGCGTATGTGCGGCGCAAGGACACTGACGCTTTCGCTATGTACAGCTGCAATCTCTGCAGGTGTTCAAATTGGCCAAGAAATTTATAATGGTGGAGGCTTATTTTGAATAATGGTAACATCTGGCAATGTCGAGCATTCCCACATCAAAATGATGATCCATGGAAAATGCATAAAACCGAAGCCTAACCGAAAATGCAGTGGTCAAGTTGCAGCAGCTGCGGCCAGTTCATATGAAACATACTCGTATGAGTCAAAACCCATATCACATATATGAAAGTCTGCATACGTATATCGATTTGCAATTACAACGAAAAACACATTCAGTTCAACTAACCAATAATAACAATCAGAAAAGAAATGCATTGCAAACAATAATAAAATATTAAAAAACGCACAACAAAAAACCATATATTGCTGCGCATAGGTTATTTTGTAAAAGTTCATGGTTGAGGTACGTGTTGCGCTTTTTGGACACACGTTGTTGCCGTGCAGCGGTCGTTAAAATCAGCCAACACACAAAAATAACAAAATAATCACCAGACAAAAATTGCAGCTCGGTGCAGCGGTAGCATGCAGCACGTTCGCCGCTACACTTGTAGTGGTGCGCGCATGCGCGAATTTTACTATTGACATTTGTTGTGTGTACGCGTGCGCACGCGCACCGGCCCATTGCTGCCGACCGGGCGCTGGCTGGCGCATGCGCGCACACCGGTGACACTTTGACCTCGTGCGCCATTGGAAAAAATTGCTGGGGTTTTTCGTTTTTCAATTTGTTTGCCGACTTGGTGCCGGTTGCTGCTTAGTTGGTTGCTTGGTTGGTTGGTTGGTCGGTTGGCTTTTGTTGTTGCATGCAACGGTTGCTAATTACATGCGCCAACCAATAATTCTCTGTGTGTAGAGTTAAAAATTTAATAAACGCGCGCCACACAGCCGATATGTGATGGGACTGTCGAGCACGTGTGTACGCAGTTCGGGCGAGTGCAAGTCAGTTGGGTTAGGTTTAAGTGGCGCAGATAGTCCAGCCACAAGGCACAGTTACACAGGTCAGTAGTGAACGATGTGGGTAAAACGGGCGGGCGAAGAAAGGTGGGAAACAGTACTTCAAATTGTTTGATGATGACTGAAGCAACTAAGGTGATACCAAATGGTGATCGGTTTATGGGTCTCTAGATTGTAGAAGAAGAAGAAGTACATTAAATAGATTGCTTTGACTTAATGGGTAAATAGAAAAATAGATTTTAGAGTTTGTTATTCGGGCGTTCTTCGAGGCTCACGATGAGGGAAAACAGTGTCCTTTAAGTTTACTCGAGACTCAAAAGAGAGAAAACAGTACGAGAGGTTGAAGATATCAGACAGTGATTAGTTTGTTCGCTTCCAAATTGTTGAAAAATCACATAAAAGAGTTTTAGAAATGGACTTATCTGGCTTTATGGGTAAATAGATGAATAGCTCTAAGGGTTTTTCAAGTATCGAAAGGCTTAGGATGGTGGAAAACAGTATGTAAGGTTCGGTGATACCAAATAATGATTGGCCGGTGCTCGTTGAGGCAACACATTTTTGAAATCTACTTCTCTGGTTTTATAGGTAAATAAATAAAAACATTTGAGGGTTTGTGATTCGAAGACTCTTTAAGTATACTCAAGGCTCAAGATGAGGGAAAACATTACGAGAGGTACGAAGATGCCAAATAGTGATGGGCTTCTAGACTATTGAAGAAGTACATTGAAGAATTTTAGGGTCATTTAAGTATACTCGATGCTCAGGAAGAGAGAAAACAGTAGGAGAGGTCAAAAGATACCAGACAGTGATTGGTTTATGGTCTTCCAAATTGTTGAATAAGCACATTAAAGAGTTGTGGAAATAAACGTTTTTGGCTTTATGGGTAAATTGATTTGAGAATTTGTGATTCGAGGGTTCTTTACGTATTCTCGAGGCTCAAGATAAGGGAAAAGAGTACGAGAGGTTAGGAGATGCCAGATAGTGATTGGTCGATGTGCTTTTGGACTATTGAAGATGTACATTGAAGGGTTTTAGGGTTCTTTACGTATACTCGAGGCTCCAAGATACCAGACAGGACCAGGTTTATGGACTTCCAAATTGTTGAATAAGCACATTAAAGTGTTTTGGGTTCTTCGAGACTCAATATGAGGGAAACAGTGCGAGAGGTTAGGAGATACCAGATAGTGGTTGGCCGATGGGCGTTTGGACTATTGATGAAGTACATTAAAGGGTTGTAGGATCGTTTAAGTATACTCGGAGCTTAGGAAGAAGGAAAACGGTACCCGAGGTCAGAAGATACCGGACAGTGATTGGTGATGAAGGTTTGTGATTCGGGGGTTCTTCCACGCTCAATATGAGGGACTCTCGCGTATTAAGGTTAGGAGATAACTTGAGGGTGTGGGATTCGAGGGTTTTTAAGTATACTCGGCGGTCAGCAAGAGGAAAATATTGCAAGAGGAAAACACAGTGGCGCCCACAGGGGGTTTTTTGAAATGCTGTGTGCATTTGAAGACTTTGAATTGGGACTAGATTTGTATGGCGTCTATGAAAATCTCTTGAGCTCGTTTTGAATCCTAGAATATTGCAGGGGACTACAGCTACGCAAACAGCAGTTTTGTGCTAGCAAAACTGAGATCATAGAGGTCCGAAAAATGTTCTGCCCTGTGTTTCAGACAGGCCACGCATGTTGGTTCTCCAAAATTATTAACCCCTCTGTTACCCTAGGAAAAACTCGCACATTTGATCCTTGGGTCATAAAATGACCCCGATTTTTTTCTTTGTATTTTGTACAAAAAAGTTTAGACAATGTGATTTTAACAATTAGTTATTACTTTTATTATTGTAAAGCGACTATTAGGCCTAAGTGGAATCAAATATGTTCAACATGGAGACCACGTCCAGGTTCTTAATATTCTCCTCGGGCACTTTAATTCTTGCGATTTCTTCAGAAGTTAAAACTATATCGTATCTAATTTTTGGACAATTATATTATATATAACAGATAATAATCATTAATCGTTAATCGCCCAAAAATAAATGATTTCGCAAGAAAGCCTGCTCCCGTGGCCCAAAAAATTACTCAGTTTAGAGGTTTAATTTAGAAAAGTATGCTAAAATATTAAACTCATACTAGATATTGACACCAATAAACCAATACAAATTATAATATATATTCATTAACATTATTCCATTTCCCGAAGAAGAAAATGAATATATTCGGCTGACCCGAATTGCCCCCCATCGTTTCCTTTCACTGAGTATCTTCTTCTTTAGTGAATGTACTGCTGAGGATAACTCACACGATTATATTATTGGCTTCCTTTCTTTTCGCAAAATTGAAGCCCAGGAAGTAACTTTTCCAATTCTTTATATAATTAGCAGCGTTACGTTATCATTTCAGAGATGAATTTCACACCACATATGCAATGGTGACGCAAGGGATAATAGAGTTGCGAACTGCAGCAACGAGTAAGTTTTTTGCTTGTCGCTGATACGAATATGTTTCAGAAATTTGATCTAGCTTGTTCACACTCCTTTTGGAATTTCTTAGAAATTTATTACTTGCTAGAAATCGTACTATATGTACTAAGTATTTATATTGAAAGCTTCAATCAAGATTTCATACCAGCAAACATAAAGTTTTCGTACTATTGGGTTTCAATCCCTTGAAACTTAAAAGCTCTGTTACTGCTCATTGAGATGTGTGGACGAAGCTACGCCCTTCACTAAATACCGTTTTCCTCTTCCCCCCTTTTTCCTTTCGAAAAACATGACGCAATAGTAAGTTCAATCTGAGTGTCATTGATGTGCGACTTATAGTTCCGAAGTTATATACAAAATTTCGATCGTTAAAAGAGTGCCACGCCCATTATTAAACGCCCATGAAATATTTCCAGTGGAACAGTGTCTACATGGGGACACTGCACGAAATTGCAATGTTGTATGACTCATAATTTCGATTTTACTCCAAAGTAGAAAGGGTGGTATAGCTAGTGCCACGCCCTCTTACCAACACAAAACAAAACAAAAATGCCAGAAACATTTATCCACGACACTTTGAAACCAAATCTAATAAAATTCACATCGCATCGACCAATTTCTTGCGTTCAGTACTATGGGTCATAAAATGACCCTAAGGTCAAATTTGTATAGTTGCTCATTTGCACGTAAACCAGTGTTGCAAATAAAATGAAATTTAGCGTATATTCAAATGGCATAAAATTAGTCACTGAGTCCAAAGGAAAACAATTCTTTACCAGAAATAAGAAAGTTCCGGCTCTTTAAAGTCAAATTTTACTCGAAAATGACCCTAAGGTAACAGAAGTGTTAAAAGTGGTCATAGGTATGTCTAGTTCCGCAATAAGTTCGACCAACAAGCAAAGGTTATTTAATATAAATAATTCTGGAGTAAAATCTTTTTACCTCCTGGCAAAATACGACATTTGAAATTGGACCATTGCACCCATATTAAATGTTTTGTTTGGATGTAAATCATACCAAATTTATTTGCAGTATCTCACTTATTGAAACGGCGAATTGATGAATGGATAGACTGTTATACGACCAGACAGATTGAAGAAAGAAGCACAACCTTTTTGTTTTATTTTAATCCTTCACCCGCTACCAACCATAACTTCAACGTCAAGGAAGCCTTTTAAACAATTTTCTGACCCTTTCTTTTTTTTCTTCTTCAACAGTAGGTCACCAAAAATTGTGCCTGCGGTCGCCGTCAGCTATTGTCGCAACTGCAATTTACAAGTTTCACTGCGCCGGCGCTAAAGTCCATTCAAACGTCCCCGTACAAAATGCTGCCAACCCAGCCACACTTCATAGACAGCGCCGCGGCGTATAAAAAATTAACCGCGCACGCATGTGGCCTAAAAGCCTCTTCCAGCGGCCGCAACGTCACCTCGCTGCCCGATGGCGGCTGCCAAAAGGCTCGACCGCATTTTTATGGCGTCTACGCGAAACGTTAAAATGATAAATTGCCTGACGTTGCCAGTTCGATGTTGTCAATTTTTTCCTATTTCGTGCGACTGCTGTGGCTTCTGTCGCCGTCACTGTTGTTGTTGTTGGTTGTTGTTGCTGGCCATCGCTAGCTGTCGAATGAGTGTTGTGTCAATGCTGCGTTTTTGGTTTGGTTGCGTTGAGTACGCGCCAAGTTCGCTTGTCGCCGCCAGCAGACCGTCGCGTCGCGTCGCTGTAAACGCGGTAGTCGGCCAGCGTTGGTCCGTCGGTCTAGCTGCCGTGTCGCTGTGCGCCGCGTCGAAAGCATTCGATGCACAATTTGTTTTATAAGGTGCTGGAAGCGCCACTTTGGTGGCGTTTGCCCGACGCCGGCAATTTCCTTGTATTGCGACCTGTTGTTGTCGTTCTATCGCCGCTGCACAGTTGCCGCACCGATTTTTTCCACGTTGCTCAGTTTCGAACAGACTGTATGGTTGCTGTATTCACAGGTTTTCGTGTTAATTGAAAATTGTTTGCTAATGTTGCTTATCGGTTTATCGTTGCGCCGAAGCGGCACGCAACAGCCACCACAGCCATAGGAGCCCCAAAGGTCCAGCAGCGGCAGCGCAATTTTGGCGTGCGTGCGTGCCTGGTTGAGTGAGTGAGTGTGTTCCGGCCACACCTTCGCTACGTGAATTATCGACGCGCTTATGCGTGTAGCTGTTGTGTTCCTGCGACGAACAAAAAATTAATTTGACAAGTTTCAAGCTTGAAACGCACTTAAAATTATCATCGGTGACATTGTTGCTGCGCTGAGATCTCTGTACAATTACTGCTATCTGCCTGGAGGCATTTTGTTAACTGTGATGTACTACTTATACCCAAATTGGACACCCGAGTCTTGACACCTTACAACCACAAAATGGATACAAACACAGCTAATGCGACTGTGAAGGAGAGCAAAAATAGGAAACATTTTAGTTGGATAAGCTGGTGAAATCAATAAAGGGGGCCAACGACCTTGTAATATCTTAAGGTGAATAATCCATTGTCTGGGAACAGCGTCATTGCTGGTATTCACGAAGTGCGAATAGATTTGGGTCACGTGACGAATGACTTTTGTGAAAGTTGTATAGGCAAAGGGAAGAAGGGATTCTATTTCTATTTTGAATATATGCGACACTGCACAGTGACTCGTTCCATAGACAAAAATCAAAAAAATTTATAGTCTCAGAATTTAACGATTTTGATGTCATTTGAAAGGTAACACTCCAAATAAGAAATCCCCAAAAACTCTGTGCAAAAATTAATTAGTGTGTGTGCAAAAGCGGCTCAAAGTTGATACTTTTTTCACGAAAAAATGTAAACACATATTTTCTGTTTTTTAATCTATTGAGTAAAAAAATCGTAAAAATACATGGTTAGCAAGAAGTTACTAAAACTTTCAATATAGATTAGGAATTGATGTGGCCATTTTCGTTTTTAATGTTTTCTGAAAATTTGCAAAGCTAAGGCTTTTACTGTACTTTTAATTTAAAATATTTTTCTAAATTAAAAATCTGAAAATTGGCAAAACTTAGAGGAAAATATCTGAAAAGTATGTTCCTGGTTTTTTTTATATTAAGAAGCATTCTTTCTTTGTCGGATAATGTAATTACATCCTCCGATTTCTTCCGATCTCAGAAAATAATTCAATTTGAAAAGTGGTCTAAACACGTATTTTTCGACCAAATTTATTTTTTTCATCCCTAAAAGTATGCAATCAGCATGAAAAATTGAGAAAACTGCAAAAACTAAACATACGTCTATTATTATCGTTTTTATTTCAAAACTAAAGGGTCCTTAGACAATTTCTGTTACTCTTTGCAATTATCAATGTTGACGTTACCGATTTAATGTAAAATCTGAAAAATTTAGCCAACACACTCATTGCTATAGCTCACCAAAAATGACGAAAATTGCAAGTTTAAGTCTCAGACATTTCCAAACTACAAGAAAAACAAAATTAAATTTCAATTCAGCAGACCATGATTAACTAGTATACCAAATTTTATGAAAGACGGACCCCTCCTTCTAATTTTGTCCCGCGGTTGTATGGAGTCGAATCACTGTGCACTGTAGGGAATCCTAGTTGAGACAAAAGAGAACACAAAGAAGAGAAGAAGATAGCACAAAAGCCGGAAACGAAGTAGAAAAGAATATGAGAAAAAATTATTAAAAAAAGAAGACGAGAAATTAGGATGAGAGAGCAGATGACAAAAAATGGGTAGAAGAATAAGCGAAGAAAGAAAAAGACGATAAAAAGAAGAGCATTAAAAAGAAGAAAGGAAGAAGATACCACAAAAGACGGAAAAGAAGTAGAGAGGAATATGATAAAAAAATATTAAAAAAAGAAGACGAGAAATTAAGATGAGGAAGCAGATGACAAAAAAAGGGTAGAAGACGCTGTAGACAGTCCTTGTGGGGACGCCAGAAAGAAAAAAAAAGAGATTGAAAGCAAGAAAACAAAAATAAAAGAAGATAACCCAAAAGACGGAAGAGAAGTAAAGAAGAATATGAGAAAAAATTATAAAAAAGAAGAAAAATTACGATGAGGGATAACATCATTAAGGGAAGAAGAATAAGTTAAGAAAGAAACAGAAGAATGAAAGAAAGAGAATGGAGAAAAGGAAATAAGAAGAAGAGACCCAAATAAAGGAAATAATAAGGAAAACAAGAGTATAAAAAGGAGAGAAGACTAGAGTACAAGTAGAAAATTTAGTGAATAGAAAGAAGTTATGAAAAGATTAAGAGAAGACTAAGAAGAAAAGCAGATAAGATGGTAGAGAAAGTGACAAAAGGAAGCGAAAAAGAATAAGTGAAGAAAAAAAATAATGAAAATGAGAATTAATTCCTATTTGTAATACAAAACAGTAAGTGAATAGAAAGAAAATAGTGAATAGAGAGGTCAGAAAAATTAAAGCAAAAGAACAAAAAGAAGATCAGAAAAGACTGAAGAGAAGAAGAGAAAAATATGAGAAAAAATTATTAAAAGAAGAAGGCGAGAAATTAGGATGGGGAAGCAGATGACAAAAAAATGGTAGAAGAATAAGTGAAGAAAGAAAAAGAGGAATGAAAAGAGGGTAATCCAAAGGAGAAAAAAAGATAAGAAGAAGAGAAGCCAATAAAAAAATAATAATGAAAACAAGAGAGTAAAAAGTAGAGAAGACGAGAGTACAAGTAGAAAATTTAGTGAATAGAAAGAAGTTATGAAAAGACTAAGAGAAGACTAAGACGAAAAGCAGATAAGATGGTAGAGAAAGAAAGTGACGCAAGGAGGGGAAAAAGAATAACTGAAAAAAAGGAACGAAAATGATAATTAATTTCTATTTGTAATGAAAAACAATTTTATTTTCTTCAAAAAATAAGTGAATAGAAAAAAGATAAGAAAACACAAAAATAAGAAGTGAAGAAAAAATAAGAAGAAAAGCAAAAAAAAAGGGAAGAAGAATAAGTAAAGAAAAAATGAATGAAAACGAGAATTAATTTCTATTTAAAATACAAAAACCATATTCTTTTCTAAAAAATTAAGTGAATAAAAAGAAAATATGAAAAGACAAAACTAAGAAGTGAAGAAAAAATGAGAAGAAAAGCAGATAAGATGGTAGAAAAATTTACAAAAAGAAGAGAAGAAAAATAAGTAAAGAAAAAAGGAATGAAAATGAGAATTAATTTCTACTAACCAAAAAATTTTCTTGAAATCCTGCCACTCTTCGTTGGCAAGTTATCAACGCAATGACAACAACAAACACAAATGTAAACCAATTAATTTTCAATTTTCAAGCAAAACATTTCAATTATTTGCATACACAAATGTACAAACAAAAACAACATCCTTTGCCCCCAACACCCAACACATAAAAGCACACACACACACACACACACATGCACGCATACAAAGAAGCAACTGCACGGCAACTCCAAAACAATGGCAGCGGCAACAGCTGTGCGCGCATAAATGTTTGTACATACAAGGTGCGTCCCAAAGTAAACAGGACTTTTGCAATAGGGACGTTTCTGGTGCCGCCATCTATGTGTGAGGACATGCGTTGGAAAGGTACATCTTTCATTCACATACTGTCTAAATTTCATGACATTTGGTCTAGTAGACGCCGAAATATCCCGCTCAATGTGACAGTATGTTTTTAACTTTGGTACGAGAATGTCGATCGAACAAAGAGCTAATATTAAGTTCTGTTTTAAACTTGGTAAAACTTTTACCGAAACGTTTAAATTGTTAAAGCAAGTTTATGGTGATGATTGTTTATCCCGTGGCCGTGTTAATGAGTGGTTGAATCGATTCAAGAATGGTCGTGAAGACTTGAATGACGACGAACACGTCGGCCAGTCGAAATTTGTGATTACTGACGATGCCATCAAAACTGTGCGTGATTTTATCAAAATGCAGCCAAAATCATCATTGGAATTGATGGAAATGGAATTGAACATCTCCAAAACATCAATTGATCGCATTTTAACCGAATATTTGGGTCTCCGTAAAGTGTGTTCTCGCTTCATTCCGCACACTTTAACCGACGACCAAAAAGCGCAGAGAATTGAGCACGCAAAAGCCATCGTTCGGGAAGCCAGACGTGATCCAAATTTCTTGTTCAACATCGTAACCGGTGACGAAACGTGGTGCTTTCAATATGATCCCGAAACAAAGCGTCAAAGTGCCGAATGGAAGCACCCAGATGAGCCAAATCCGAAAAAACCCGCCGTGAGAAGTCAAAAATCAAAACTCATCTCATTTGTTTCTACGATTCAAAGGGAATAATTCATCGAGAGTTTGTTCCACCGGGAAAAACAATTAACGCTTTGTTTTATGTTGAAGTTTTGAAGCGTTTGGTGCATCGCATTCGTCGTATTCGGCCAGAATATCGCGAGGAAGGAAGTTGGCGTTTATTGCATGATAATGCACCGGCCCTAGTTACGACCGATTATTTGACCAAAAATCGCATTTTTACCATCAATCATTCACCGTATTCGCCTGATATGGCTCCCTGTGACTTCTACTTATTCGGTCAGTTGCATTTGCCGATGAAAGGAAACCGTTATAAGGACGTTGAGGACATCCAAAAGGCTTGTACCAACATTCTGAAGGCGATGCCGGCCGATGACCTAAAACACTCATTCCAAATGCTTTTGGACCGTGCAAAACGTTGTATCGAAGCAGAAGGAGAGTATTTTGAATAAATAAAAAGAATTATACAAAAATAATCATCCGTTTTCTTTATTTTATAAAAGTCCTGTTTACTTTGGGTTGCACCTTGTATACGAGAATATTTAAAACATTTACACGCTTGTTAAATATTACGCGGATGCGTCTGAAAACTCCGCCGCCAACGTTTGGCGGTGGCAAGTCTTAAGTGGCCGTTGCCACATGGATGTGTGGCAACAGCAAACACTGCCATCACATGTGATACAATATTAGCATCTTACTGTTGTTGTTGTTGTTGTTGTTGTATACATGTAATGAATTTAAATTTCACATGCACATTTAACTTTCATTATGCTCGCTGGCGTATGTCAACTTTCATAAGCAACAATAAAATGCCTTAACGGTTAAAATATTTCAACTCCTTCACCGCAACCGACACTCGCCGTTGTATTCGATTCGGGTTTCCTGTACATGTTCGACTGTGTGTGTGTGTGCGTGCCAGCAATGTGTCTTAACTTTATTTGCATACATGCCACGTTGACTCCTTTGTGTGCGTCGCCACTTGTCTGCACCGTCGCCCATTTACGCATCTGCCGCTACTGTCGCTTTGGCACGTCAAGTGCGAAGGCGCAATAAAACTGGCGCACACTATCAGCCAAGCCACATTTCCATTAGCGTTTTGCCACTTAGCTCATCTCCATACACATACACATGTGTGTGTCTATTACGTGTGTGTGTGTGTGTGAGTTGAGACTTTTGAGTTTGAGACTTTTATTGCTCATATTCTTAACTTCCGGCTTTTATCCTTTCTGTGCGCGATGGCACAGCGCACTCAGCGTGTCAGCCAACTCGCGCCTTTATGCGCAGCCCTTCACTTCACTTCACTTCACTTCACTGCTCCATCCCACCCCACCCCACCCACTGCGTTCGTCGTTAGGCCATCAGCAACTTTTACCGCAATTGCTTCCTGTACTGACAGCATGCGGTTGTTGTTGTTGTTACTATTATTATACTGTTGCTGTTTGTTGTGAACTTATACAATGTTAGATACAATACAATGTTAGATATATATAAGTTATACGTACACAAACATACATAAGTATTCATATTTAGCTGTGCAAGAAATTTCCGTTTGGCGTCTAATTATCCTTCCGGCCGCAGGCATATGAGACAATTGTCGCATGTGTGGCAGCGGCAGCAGAATCATTACATCCAAAATGGGATTTTCCTAGGACACTAAAGCGATTTAATGGTGCTTGGAAGGGAAATGAAAGCGTTGGAACAAACCGAGTGGAACTTCGTCCATTCCATTCTGAGGCATCGAGTTTTAGTTTTACATTTTCAGAGGAATTTTTCACAGTTCACACTTTGACAGCTTATTATTGTTTTAAATGACAGCACTGCTGTTGTTTTAAAGTTTGTACTCTGAAGCTATGTTTAGCTGCAAGTTGCTGAGATCCAGCTGGATTTTTTTGCAGATTGTTATACAAAAAAGGGTCTTTTGAATTGAGAGGATATTGAAATTCGGACTTACTTATACAGAAAACCCATACGAAATTAAACCTTTCCCATTGAAATGTTCATTACAGACTCTACCGAGACCTTTGAAACTTTTTTGTGATTGATTCAGTTTGTGTTAGGAAAGATAGTCATACAAAATTGCCTCTGTTCGATCGAGAAAGCTATCCTCCATCCTATCCTTTTAGCAAAGATCTAATCCGACTTATGCAAGACATCATACAAAGTTGCTTTATAGATCAAGAGGATCATTTTAACTTTTATTGTGATCCAACAATCCAGCTTGTACGAGTACATGACAGTCAAACAAAATTGAATGTCTTTGAGCGATAGGATCATTCTAACCTGAGAATCAGATCAACTTATGAAATAGTCACAAACATTTTTATATCTTTAACCGGGAGATCAACATCCGTTTTTATGCAAAAGAAACAACTTAATTGCTCAGATCAAATCCTGTGAGCAAAGTGACTGACGTTTGACACCATTTGAAGGAAGTCATCTCCAAAATATTGTGGATGAGTGCATCTTAAGTCACTATGAGAAGTTTGCCATATTTTTTACATAATTAAAAGTCATTCACTAATTCAAACTTGTAATCCGTCCTTACAATGAACACACTAAAAACTGAGCATAGAAGTCTTTAGTGATTGCCGTCTTCCTGATATCCTCACAGTCCTCGATGCTTTGTAGAGCAAAACTCGAATTTGCTGCTGTTTCTAAACAACAAACCTCAGCACAGGTTTGTGCATGAGCATGATTTTTCTATTGAAAAACTCGCATCCTTTGGCTTATGCATTTAGATAATTTAAAATGCCTCATTCATGAAATTCATCGCCTCAGAGAAAATGCATAATTTTCAACTTAAAGACAAATTAAAGACTCACAATTTAGCGAGCATTGTAAATTGTTGACTGTAGCTGCTGCAGCAAAAGAGAAAGCAGCCAAACACACAACAAGTACACTAACAAAATTCATGCGAATGGCAAACGTAAAACAAGACAACAATAACCAACCAAAACAAAATCAATCTATACTAAAAAAAAATGGCTTGTGAAAAAATTTATTGAAATCAAGAATAATGTGAAAAAATTTTTCGAGAAACACGTTTTAGAAGGACTTTAAAAGCACTTTTAGAAAGAAAAAAATTTCTTAAAAAAGGATCTTAGAATACAAAAGAAGTTTAAAAAAGAAAAAAGTTTCTTAGAAACATTTTTATAATAAAGAACTTAAAGAAAAGAAAGAATATTCCACTTCAAATCGCTCAGTCATAGCATTAAGAAATCTAGTTGTTGTTGTTGTACTTCAGACACATTTTTGAAGGAATTTAAAGGAAGTTTTAGAAAGAAACAAATTTCTTAAAAAAGTTTGTTTGAATTTAAAAGAAGTTTTATAAAGAAAAAAGTTTCTTAGAAACATTTTTATAATAATGGACTTAAAGAAAAGAAAGAAGATTCCACTTCAAATCGCTCAGTCATAGCATTAAGAAATTTAGTTGTTGTTGTACTTCAGACACATTTTTGAAGGAATTTAAAGGAAGTTTTAGAAAAAAAAAATTCTTAAAAAAGTATCTTAGAATTTCAGAGGCAGCCACCGCAACCTAACCTATCTTAGAATTTAAAAGAAATTTTACAAAGAAAAAAGTTTCTTAGAAACATTTTTATAATAATGGACTTAAAGAAAAGAAAGAAGACTTAAAGAAAGAAATCGCTCAGTCATAGCATTAAGAAATCTAGTTGCCGTTGTTGTTGTGCTTTAGACACGTTTTAGAAAGAACTGAAAGACAGTTTTAGAAAGAAAAAAATTTCTTAAAAAAGTATTTTAGAATTTAAAAAAAGTTTTACAAAGAAAAAAGTTTCCTAGAAACATTTTTATAATAATGGACTTAAAGAAAAGAAAGAAGATTCCACTTCAAATCGCTCAGTCATAGCATTTAGAAATCTAGTTGTTGTTGTTGTACTTCAGACACATTTTCGAAGGAATTTAAAGGAAGTTTTAGAAAGAAAAAAGTTTCTTAGAAACATTTTTAACTCTAATGGACTTAAAGAAAGGAAGAAGCTTCCACTTCAAATCGCTCAGTCATAGCATTAAGACATCTAGTTGCTGTTGTTGTTGTTGTACTTAAGATACCATTTAAAGCAAACCTATGACATATTTTTAGGCGATTCTTTTTGGAGACCCAACCTGTCGGTTATCATTTCTCTATTCGCTTTTTTCTGTTTATTCTCTCAAGATTTCAAACACCATTTTGATTAATTTCTACAACCTATATTTTATTTTTTCAGTGTAGCAAAAATGCCCGTTTAGAACCACAGCCACATGGCCTCACACTGAGTGGGTGTGTGAAATAGGGCTTTCCTCGAGCCATTAGTGGTGCATGCACCGTTCGCTTGGCCACAAGGCGAGCCACCAACAATCGCCGCCTGCTTCGGCTCTAGTCGAGTGCGTGCTTTGTCGATTCGATCGCCGCAATGCGACCGCCCGACGTCCTCGATTTCGTATTGATATTTTTTCGCGATAAAAAAATAGAAATAATTACAATGATCATTCTGGCCATCATAATGCAGCTAATGGCCGCCTGATGATGACTGGAGCATTTACCGTTTTTCCTTTACCACACAAACGAGTTACGAACCCGAAAAACAACACTAAAAAACACAAAACAAAAATTGTGTACTTTCAAAGCACGCATTGTGCTATATGCGAGTTTAAGGTGGCCATAGTTCAGGCAGGAAAGCAGCACCGGCCCAGGCGTGGAGGGCGACCGCGGACGCAGTTGCAGCTCGAATACAGTTGCAGGTCAATTGTTTTGCGCAAAGTGCATCGTTGCATCGCGCTGCGGTTGCCAACTGGATGCCAGTCGCCGCTTGCGTCGGTGTGCCGTGGTGGCGTGGTGGCGGTGTGCATTTCGGCCATTGTGCATTGTGTCTGCGACTGCGGCCTAGACGCAGGCGCACGCTGCCGGTGGCGATGCTGGTGTGGCAAAGTGAGCAGATGCGACTTGTGGCACAATTTGCGGCTGATTTTCTCAGTTCTCGTTGCTGCGTAGGCGCGCTCGCAGATTAATTGAAGCCATAAGCTGTGGCAAAGTTATGGCTCGCGCAGGTATTTTTGTTGGCTCATATTTTTTTGGCTTTTGTTTTTGTTTCCTCACATAACGGCTTTGAATTTCTGAGATTTGCGTTGTCTGCTTCTAAGTATTTTTTTTCATACATTGTTGTTATGCGGTCTGGGCGCAATTTTGTAATTGGTGCTGCCATTTTTTTTTAGTTGGTTATTGGAGAAAATTTAATTTGGCACATTTCGTGAGATTATTTCAGTGCCAATGGAGTTGAGTGTCAAGGAGGAAACTCAAAAATGACTTCTCGAAAGTGTGGGTGAGGAATAAAAAATTTTAATAGAAATCAGTCTCAAGTTTTACGCTGTTCTGATATAATTCAACTAGTCGTAGGGACTTAAGGAAAATCTGTGGAAGGAAATGTGTCAACTGTAGACTACAGTTTATGATTTTTGTGCGAGAAACTTGTTTTGAATTTTTTCAAAAATCTCGCTGATTTCTTCATTAAGTAAACTTGATGATTCTCAGTCGTTAGAGGTCTCCACTTACCATTTTGTGGTATCACAATTTGTCTTACATGCTCCGTATAAGTCGCTACTCTAATCTTACCTATAGTCGACATAAATTAGTCATTAGCCAAATTGAGCATTTTTGGCAATTGAATTTGTAATTTTCCGTTACTGCCAATTTGCTTGTAAATTCGAAAATAAACTCACTTAAAGTAGTTCAATACAAAGCGGCCAATTTGTTGCAGTTTGATTTTTTTCGATGCCTTTAATAAATTTGCGTTCTACTAAAATGGCTAATAACTTAGTGCTGGAAACATAAACACACACACACATATGTAGCATCTACCAGGCATAAAGACAGACGGACAAACAGACAGACCGTGGCCAGTCGTTGGCAGCGCCAGCACTCAATGTCGTTCAACACGGTCGCAAGTTAATTGCAATTCGTAAACGTTGCATGCGCGCATGCGCAGCGTCCGCGCCGCGCCGCACAATGCCGCAATGTGGCAATGTGGCCGATCCATGGCCGAGCCAAGACGCCGATTGACCATTATCTGTAGCGCGATTCAAAGTGTAATAATCGATGATTTCCAGTGGTGGAACCTGTGTGTGTGTGTGCTGTGCTCTTTTGTAATGTTTGAACTTGTTGCAAATACAACATCAACAACAACAATGGCAATTGTGTCGGTTCAAATGTTGGTTATTAGACTTTTTACGACGAACGATTTTTCTATTTGGGGTAATGAAAATTCGCAATAACACACACATACATGTATAATTTTTTACACATCCATATGTTTATGTTTGTATGCCCGACACCGTCACAGGTGCACATTGGCCGTGTGCGTATGTGTGGCAAATTTCATGGACTCCAAGTGGAAAATGGAATTGCGCAGAATTAAATCGAATCGATTACCTGCCACTGACACTGGAAAATGCTACGCTGACGTGCTTGACTTGCCGCTGACTGATGCTCTTTGACAGTTGGCAAACTTTTTCTGCTTTCTTTGTCAGCCATATGGTTCGAATCGTCACACACACACACACACACACACACATACACATTACACACATACACATACACATACACACATACACAAACCTCCGGAGGAACCTTCATCCTACAGACCATTGTGCATGCTCGACACAATAGGTAAGGTCCTAGAGAAAATAATCGGCACGAGGCTAGAGCAGTTCATCGAAGCAGCAGAAGGTCTCTCCGAGTACCAGTACGGCTTCCGAAAGGGGAAGTCGACGATCGACGCTATTGGCAAAGTCTGCGAAATCGCACGTAACGCGATGAAGGGCAAGAGATGGCTGGAAGGAACCAAGCAATACTGCGCGGTAGTCACGCTAGACGTTCGGAACGCCTTCAATTCCGCCAACTGGAACCGGATACTCAACGCACTTCGTCGACTAAGGGTCCCGGAATACCTGCTGCGGACAGTGGAAAGCTACTTCGAAGATAGAACCCTGCTATACGACACGAACGAGGGCCCGAAAACATACGCAATTACAGGCGGCGTGCCGCAAGGATCGGTGCTAGGGCCACTACTGTGGAACGTGATGTACGACGGCGTGCTAAGAATCCCGAAGCAAGACGGAGTAAATATCGTCGGCTACGCGGACGATATAGCCATCGTAGTGACAGCAAAGCGGCTCGATAAGGTCGCAAAAACATGCAGCGAAACGATTGCAGACGTAAAATGTTGGCTGCGGGATAACAACCTGGAACTTGCAGACCACAAAACGGAAGCGGTGTTAATGAGCAGTCGGAAGAAAGTGGAAACCCTGGAAATTCGTGTAGGTGAGCACACGATAACGTCTAAGCCGTACATCAAGTACTTGGGGGTCTTGTTGGACAACCGGCTAAACTTCAAGGAGCACCTAAAATATGCGGGCGAAAAAGCGAACAAAGCAGTGGCCTCGCTCACCCGACTAATGCCGAATATAGGAGGCCCCAGGCAGCATACGAGGAGATTGCTAGCAACCGTCAGCACATCTATTATCCAGTACGCGGCGCCGATTTGGGCACCAGCAACCGAGACACCTTCCTACCTAAAAGACGTGGCAAGAGCACACCGGTTGGCATCACTCAGGGTCTGCAGTGCCTTCCGGACGCTGTCGGATGACGCTGCCAATGTAATAGCGGGCAGAATGCCTGTCGATATAGCGGCACGCGAGGCAACGGAACTCCGGGACGCAGAAAACAAAGAGAGACAGGAGACCATCAAGACAAATAAAGCGAGAGAGTGGCAAGAACGATGGGACTCTTCAACGAAAGGACGCTGGACGCACACGCTCATTCCAGACATCGAGACCTGGCTAAACAGAAAGCACGGTGAAACCAACTTCCACCTAACACAGGTTCTCACAGGCCATGGATGCTTTAAGGGCTATCTCCACCGATTCGGGTACGAGGAAGACCCGCACTGTGATTATTGCCATAATGCATACGAAGACGCGAAGCATGTTGTTTTCGATTGCCCCCGATACCAACAACAACGAAGCCACTTGGCGGACCAGCTCGGGGTAATGCCAACGCCCCAGACATTAATCCGCAAGATGTTGGAAATGGAAACGTATTGGATAGCAGTCGACCATTTCGCATCGGAAGTGATGTCGCTACAACGGCGATACGAATGGGAGCGACGCGCGGAGGCGCGACTAGCAGATTGAGGTCTATCTAAGACCAAACCTGCCCCGCGACGTAATGCCGGGAGGCGGTCCCGCGGGGATAAAGGTCGACGATGGGGGGTTGGTTTTTAGCCGGTAAAAATCCGGCATGCTGGGCTGGAGCTCAGTATCTTCCGAAGATTTTCCACCTCCGACAGAGAAAAAAAAAAAAAAAAAAAAAAAAAACACATACACATTTTCACATCCAATTAGCAGTTGTGCAAATAAAATTCCGTCACTAGTAATGTCGCCCCCCTTGCCGCTTTAATAAAATAATTAATGATGCCGCAGCAAATATTGGCAAATTACCGCCAACGTCTGGGCGTTGTCCCATTTTCGTTAGTTTAGTTGACTGCCGTCGTGCCGCATATTTACATTTCGCTGCAAATGTCAATTTCCCAAATGTTCTTCATTTCTTTTGCGCTGTGATTTGCCAGCGAAACTGAACAAATCGCTCAAATGACTTTGGTGCGGCGGCTGTCAAGACGACAACCCTCTTGTGTCACTTGTGCTGGGGCCCGGCGGCGTGCGGTCGGGGCGCTAATGATGTCTGTCTGCCTGCTTTCTGCTCCTGTGAGCGTTTTCCCAGTCGGCAAATATTTGCACTTTTCCATTGCTTTGAGCGCATTTTAATTGATGTCAAGCAACGACAGTAATTAAAAACACCTTTTAACTGCCATTCATATAGCGCTTCCTTTACGATGTGAGTGTGTGTGTGAGTGTGAGTGCAAGTGTGTGTGTATGTGTGAGCCTGAGAAGGCCACGAAAATTTGTCAGTTTGCTTGTCAATGCAATCGATTTATCAATTTATCAAAATTGTACACATCTTTGATCTTTGCTAATGATCCAAGCCGAGTTTTGGTCGATGTTAACGTTTTGTAATTTATTTATTGTATTTGCCAAGTGGCGTGGGGTTTGGCGCTGTTGTATCAGCTGCATAAATTGATGAAAATTTTTGGCTGATATTTATTCTTCTAGAATAGGAGTCAATGGCCTGGAAGCCCAAAAACAGCTTACATACAGATTCCAAAATTTGATAAAATCCAAAACTCTTACCTACATTTTGGATGAGTAAAAAGTTGGCTCTAAGTTTTTGCATAAGAAAATTCAATCAATCAAGTTTAATGTGTGGCCCACTCAGTCTCTAAAAATATCTCTGTTGTTCTGCCTCTAAGTTGAACGTCTATACGGCAACTTATTGAGTAATTTGCTTCTAAAATATATTAACAACCACTAATGTCTACAGGAGCTTTCGAAATGAACAAGAACTCGAAACGAAACAGCACTGCCACTTTTTCCAGGAGCAATGATTGCATACTGGCTTAATGAGTGATGTATCTAGTGATCTGTCGATTCCATCACTAATCTCATCCTTTCCTTCTATTGTACTCATGTTCCCCTATTTTCTGCCGTTTGTGTTTTCTAATGTTTACTGCAAATCTTCGTTATTAATTATTCCACCTCCGCGAATAAACGGCACCATCCAAAACGAATTCCACCTGGTTTTTATTTTCTCCCTCCGCCGACGATTACTCATGGTCCTTCGCGCTCGATGGGGTGGAAATTCTGGTAGACCTAGTAAATACAACACAAATTGAAATTATTGATCACTTTTGCTTCATTAATAAGTCCGGAAAAGAGCTAACGTTCTTCTTTGCAGTGAACATGAAAGAATTCATAATGAGCTTTTTGGCTTCCTAGTGTATTTGGCACTTTTCCAACTATACCCAAATCTTGTCAATATAGAATTTCTTATTTTTAGGACAACAATATACATATATTATTTTTTGATCGAATCAAAAGCTACATAAATGGAACGCCAGATCTGGAGCTCCCTCAAGCATGTCCAACCAATTATATGTTCAAACAAAAAGTATTCTTTCACGCCCCTTTTCTGGCCTTTGTCTCGTTCTCATACAAGTTCTTTCTAGCCAGAAATGTGGTTTGAGAATGATTTTTTAATATTTTTTTTATATCTAAGAATGTGCCATTTTTCATAAATTTATACATCAATGCACTGTTCTAACTATACTTAACCCAAGTCCTGTCAAAATAGACTTTCTTATTTTTAGTACAACAATATTTATTTATTTATGATCGAGTTAAAAGCTACAACGCCAGATCTAGAGCTCCCTCAAGCATGTCCAACCATTTATATAACCAGACAAAAAGTACGCCCTTTTCTGGCCTTTGTTTCGTTCTCATATTAGTTCTTTCTTGCCAGTAACTTTTTGTTTTAATGTTTTTGGTTTGAGAATGATTTTTTAATCAGTGCGAAGACCCAATAACATTTGGAACCATATCTGTCACCCAAAATGGTTCAAACAGCCGGACATTTGGGTGGGGTTTGAGTCCCCAAAACTCCTCTTGCGTGCCACTGCGTCTCACAAATATCCAAATGAAAAGTTACTTAAAAAAATTTAGTTGTTTATTCCGTTTGAGTTCAGTTACCAAAGCTCTTTAGATTTAATAATTTAACAGCCATTTTTATCTCATGAACTCAACTGGTTCTTTGTCATTTCTATACCGTACAAGCCTTCTAAGCATTACCGAACTTCAAACGAGTCCAACAATATCCGACAACCCAATGCAATACCTAAAAATCTCACAGTGTACGCACGAAATGTTAAAAACGATGACAATTGCCGCCACACGAAATAACAGAACAGCCACAACTCTCGAACAGACTGTTAAGAACAGCGGCCACACGCTGTTACAATTAACACTTCCAATAAGATTCGTCAGCAGTTGGCACAACGACGAAACTCAACGAAACTCTAACAACGCATTGAGCACAAAACGCTCAAAAAAACCACTCACTCTGAGCGCATTGCGACGCAACAAAATTGGCTCCGCCTTCGTGCAGTCAACAGCAACAAATCCCAATTTACACTCAACTCAATGTGGCGCAATTGTGTTTGTAACTGTTGCGACAGTGTTGGTGCTGACATCTGTGTGCGTTGCTCTCGCAAATACGCCCCAAATATTGTATTTTGTATTTGGGGGCAGTTGAAAATTGACTTTAGAGCAAAAGTGACGGCGCTAATGTGACTGATTGCGCCACTTAAATTTTCGAATTTTTTTTTACTTTTCATATACCAAAATTTCTGCTTTTAAGGAAACAAAACGATTTCCAATTGAAGACAGACATTTGCTTTTACATTTTAAGTTAGACAGCGTGCAGCAACGCATTCGCTCAGCTTCTGGCGGTGAATGTGGAGCGCAGTGAAATTTTCCCCAAAAACAAAACTACACGCTGAGTGCTTTTTGTTTAAAGCATAAAAGACTATACTCAACTTAATGCAGCCTTATCAGTGCTTATCACAGTTGAAACTACTTAGTTGTGGTAGTGCGGGCTGTTGTTGTTGTCTTACTGGTTATTACTGCTGATTAGTTTCATTGTTGTTGGTAGTGTCTGCCATATTTGGAGAAATAAGAAATATAGTTTTAATGATTTTGCTGTTATCTGTAGAAAGCAAAGTAAAATTTTATAACAAAAAAACAAAAGAAAGAAATTTCACTTGTGCGTATTTTTTTAATTGAAAGTTGAACTAAAATACACAAAATTTAAAAATTATAGTGCACTCTGTAATTTAATGAACTACACACTTTGAGCTGCTGAGTTTATTAAAACCTATCAATGCCATTTTTTAATTATACTGAATGAATATTATTGCAATTTAATAGCAAATAATTCCATAAAATCTGCTGCATTTCCCCTAAGGTCCGCAGCATCCTCGACATTTTTCTACCCTTTCTCAATCTGCCAGCAAATTTCTCCGTGTAATTCCCGCCGCAAGAATTGCACTCTGATCTTCAGCATGCGGCACGTCTTTAACCTCATTAAATCCAGTCGGCGGGCCTGCAACCCATTTTTCTTGTCGCGTGATCCTGCCAACCCCTTCCTTGTGCCATTCAGCTCCTTTTTGGTTTTTAATACATTTTTTTTTAATACATTTTTCACATTTCCTTCAGCATTAGATGCGCTGATCTTGTTTGCCCAGACACATTGCATCACAAGAGCTGTGAAATATCTGACACTTTTGAATTGAATTGGGTTAATTTCTTTTACAATTTCAACAAAAAGATTTCGCAGACTTTCGCTTTGTTTTGCCCAGAGTGACGTCAAGGGTTGTGACAGGCCAGCATTTCTGGTTGAAAGGGTGAACCTTGGTTGCAGCCGCACAGCTTCCGTTTCATTATTTGATTTAATTTGTGTTGATTTTTGGCATTTTTCGTTCGTTGAACTTTGGACATTTTGATGGACATTTGACCGTTAGACATAAGAACGCATCATCGTTGCAGGCGAAGCAGCTAAACGTCTTTGATGTTGTTCTACTTAAACTTGTATAGAATCTGGGCGAATTCCAGTTTTCAACGCTGTCCATTCTTTTGTAAAATCTTCTCTTGAAAATGTAAATGTTATGATGTGACATCATTCATTGCGCAATGAAAACTCAAGAAAATTACACCAACAATACACAAACACTTTCACTCATTGTCGAGTCTTAACGGCTTTTTGTTCGCTTCTACACGCCAACCTTAGGGAAAATTCCTATAAATCTTAATTTCTTGCAAGTACTGTGCAGCTCTCAGCTAGAAAACCGAACTTCGATGTTTTGCGCCAATTGCAACGCGTGCAAAAAAATGCTCGCATTTGCCGAAAAAGTGGCAGCAACAATACCAGCAGGTCAGAGGTGAACATGTTGTACGCAACAAATACACACCTATGTACTCGGAGCCCCTTGCGGCACGCACAGCAATCGGGCAGAGAAACTATTGCGCAATCATTAACACCAAAACAAAAGCAACAACAACAACAGTCAAATGCATATTGCAATTTTCCAACGGCAACAATTTTCTATGCCACTGCACTGGGCGCGGCCGAGTAGCAAGAGGGAGGCATTGAGAGCGTATGTGTGTGTGTGTGTGTGTGTGTCTATGCGAATATGCAAAAATTACTCGGCGCGACTCGGCGCAATAATCGGGAAAACCGTGGCGCCGAGGGTTGGCGCGCAGAGGGACACTTTGTCGCATTGCTCGTTACGCTTCGTGTTAGCAAATTTTTTTTTTGATAGTTTAATTTTTTGTGATAGTTTTTGTTGTTGTTATGGTTGTGTTGCGATTTTCTGTGATTTTTCCAATATTTTTACCATAACAACATTTTTCGTTAAAATTGAATTGATTTTATAATGATTTCCCCTGACAGTTGTGTAACGGGCAATATTTGCAGTCCTTGCATTTGTGTGTGTGTTTTCTAAATATGTCACATGATTCTGCAAAAACAATACCAGAGGTGTGTGTGTGTCTACTACAGGCAACATGGCTTTGTTTTTGGGTTATTTTTGCAATATAGAAAACTCCGCCTGCCGTGGCTCATTGTTGTTGGGCATATTAAGTGTGATTTTTATCCGCTTCTGTGACTAATTCGATTTTTATGATCTACATTTCGGTGCTTTATGTGTGAAAAATGTTAGGTATTTCAAACGGTTTTTTGGTTAAAAAATGTCACTAAGTACAGAATTATGTATGTAGGGCAACATACATAAAGATATGAACAGTTTTGTTTTTAGAAAAAACTTTATAAATAGTAAAAACTATTTTGATATTGGAAGAAGAAGAAAGATTGGACAGAAGAATGAATGAAATGGAAATGAATGGATGATGAATGATGAAAGGAGGAATAGAAGTAGCGGTAGAAATGTACAGAAAGATGGAATAATGAATAAAGGAATAGAAGTAGGAATAGAAATGTACAGAAATATGGACTGATAGAAGAAGGTATAGAAGTAGTTATAGAAATGTACATAAGGAAGGACGAAAACAATGACGAAGGGAAAAAAGGCCAAACGAAAAGATTAGCATAAATAGGGACAAAAAGAAGGACGCAAAGAAGGAAGGAATAACGGATGCCAGATTGTATGGAACGATAGTCGAAAAAAAGGACTAAACGAAGGATGGAAGGCCGAAAAAAATGGATGTAATAAAAAAAGGATAAAAAG